>PVJL010003709.1:58868-149748 GCA_004026885.1 Lyroderma lyra | reverse complement strand
GGGGGGCGGGGGCCCGCAGGCACCGAGCAGCGCCGAGGGCTCAGCGGTTTTTGACCCAAAACGGCCGGACCGCGTGCCCCACCCCGCGTGCACCTGACCCCGCCCGGAGTGACGTTTTTGTTTCTTTCCACAGAGGGAAGAGTCCTCAGTGGGAATCGCTCTGCCCATGGAGAAGCGGCGACACGATGAAAGGGCCGAAGCCCCCAAAGGCGTCGGAATCGAGGGGGTCAGGGACTGGGCCGCGCGGAAGGCGTCCCGGTGGGTGCGCGGCCTGGGCCGGCGAGGACTCGGACGGGCCGGAGCTCCAGCACGTGAGCGCGCACAGGTTTCGGTAAGCACACCCCGTCGTTTGGCCCCGCGCCCCCTCCGTGGCTGGGGGTCACGCATCTCGGGGCCCCTGGCCGACCCTTTTCCGAGCATCTCACGTTGGGGCACGAGCACAGCTCCCCCCTGGGCGGACTGTCCCTGTTGGAGGGGTGTGGGCGTCCTCGGCGTCAGTAGCTTATTTGGGTAAGTTTAGTGTCTCCCTGTCCCCCTCCATATACTTGGTAGCGCGAAACCGACAATTTGTCGCAGATCTGTGACTCAAAGCGGTTGTGACAGATGGGTCGTCAGAACACACACGTGTGCCCACTCCAAGCCGTTCTTCAGCTGTGGGTGCAGGAATTCAAGCGCGAGCAGCGAAGTCAAGGGCGAAGCGGCCGGGAGAGGGCCACCGTGTCACCACGCGCTCTGTGACCGTTCCAGGGCAGGCGGGACCAGCCCTTCGGGAACGTGGGACGACGGGGAAAGTGGTGTGCGGGGGCGTCTCTCGGCGTGCGTGTGGGGTCAGGCCGTGGGACCCTGCGCCCTTGGAATGGGATTAGGGAGAAGGTGGGGGCAGGGAGGGGAGGCAAGGGCTCCGCGAAGCGGTAGACCAGACGGACCACAGACACCACGTCACACCTGATGTTGGTGACGACGAGGACGCTGCAGTGTTCGCTGCCCGCTCAAGGTCATGGCAGAGGAATACATGAAAAGAACACCAACACTGTGTTCTGGAAATTTCGGGTCACTTGAATAGGCAAGAGGACCGTCCTCGGGGCAGAAAGGAACACACCCCGGGTTGGCCTAACTGCGTGGGCTTACCCAGTGACAGGGGGTCAGAGGGCACGTCCACCCTGTCCGATCCCTCAGGCAAGCACCACGCAGCCAAGCAAAAGTGTTAAGAAACGTAAGCACGAAAAAATAAATCACCATTTTTACAAAGATAAAAAAGTGAGCATTCACGGTTGAATTGTATCCTTCATAGGATAATCTAACCCCTAGTGCCTGTGAATGTGAGCTCATTTGGAAACGGTGTTATTAACATTATTAATGTTAATAATATCTTATTAATACCTTATTAACATTAAATAAAATTTTAAATCCAGTTCTTTAGTTCTAATATTATATTTCTAGTGTTCCATAGCCACATGTGGCTAGTGGATACCATACTACACATTGTTGATATAGAACATTTTCAAAATTGAACAGTGCTATTGTAGAATATTTTCATTGTTTAAGAAAAAAATTCATCGCTCTTAAACTGGAACAGCACTAATCCCAACGTGCGGGCTTACCCGTTATTTCCCAGCCCTGCGCGGTATTTTACAGAAGAGACAGTTACTGGGGATGTTCGGTGACGCTTCACTGTTGGACACAAATACATTTTTTTTCTAAAGTAACAGAAGGCAACACATTCAAGCGATGGAGGGTTTCTGATTCTTACTTACAAGCTGTGTATCCATGGGAAGACTCCTTGACCTCTGGGGAGGTTCACTGGCTCTTCAATAAAAGGAATATCGAATAAGCATGCATAGTCCATGGCTCTACTGGAAGTAGTAAATGAAATAGTACACATAATCCAGTAAAGACATAGTATTACATTAAGGACAATTACGACCTTTACGGCACCGGAACCTCAGACCCTGACCTATTAACACCATGCGGGGGGACCATGACTGGATCCCCTTCCCCGTTGAGGATGACCACCTTCTAGAAGGCGATGCTGTGAGCTGTTTAAACCACTCACGTTGCATAAGCAGAGGCCGCCCCGCCCCCGCTGGGCCAGCACGCGCTGGGGGTTTGAGGCGGCCGCCGCCTTTCCCGTCCGTCCCCGCTCCCCGTCGGTGAGATGGGAATAGTTCGTTCGGACAGGATTGTCGTGATGAGTAGACAAGGCCCAGAAGAGCCGTGTGTGTTCCCTTGTGGTACATAGCTGAGCGCCCCTTAATATGGACGGTGGAAGCTTTCTGTTTGCACTTGGATTTTTAACCCCGACTGTATGTATTTAAATGAGGAAACTCGGCTCCAGCAAAAGCGTTACAAAAGCAGCCTGGTGTTTGTAACGGAAAACCGGATTCGGCTAATCACGTGACGGAGTTTCATCAAATATGTATGTATTTATTAGCACCGCTGAAGTCTAACGTAAATGGGGTTCAGAAAAAGCGCCCGGGATGACATAGGACGTGACTGTCACGTTTACCGGGGCTGGAAGGGTGTGTCCGATGACCCTGCAGTAACAAGGAGAGTGCCTGGTCTGGTTCCTCCCCAAGTGCCTTGACCAGGTCTTTCCCTCTTTCCTCTGCTCTGCCACAGGGGAGAACGTCACCTCCCCGGCCTTTAGGTGTGAACAGTGGGAAGGTCGGTATGAAGAGAGAACGGCAGACACCTGCTTCAGTACCCCACGGCCGGCCGGAACTGGGTTCCTCCGGAAGCACAGCTCCTGGCATGGAAATCCTCCATTGCGGTCCTCTCACGTGACGCCAGAAACGCAAGTTCTTGCCCTGGTCCTTTAGCCCTGCGGGTGGGCACGGCTCCCCACCACCGCCAATCTCTGGGTGCCTCACCATCCTTTGTCGGGTGCAGGAACCTCGTCGCAAACTCCATAATGGCCCCTTCATTAAATTATCTTCATGTGAGTTGTCCCTAGAGCAGTGGTTCTCAACCTTCCTAGTGCTGCGACCCTGTGATACAGCTCCTCACGCTGGGGTGGCCCCCCTAAAGTTATTGTCGTTGCTACGTCATAACTGTCACGTTGTTGCTGTTATGCATCGTCATGTAAATATCTGATATGTGTTTTCCAATGGTCTTAGGCGACCCCTGTGAAAGGGTCGTTCGACCCCTAAAGGTGTCGTGACCCACCGGTTGAAAACCGCTGCGTCTAGTGTAAATTCTGTTTTCTACCAGACCCTGACTCGTACAAATAAAAAAAAGAAAAAGCTTTGTTGCCGGGTATTTGATTGCAGAAAAATTATTCATTTCTACTAACTTCAGTTTACTTTTCTACAAAACAGGAATTAGAATGGTATTTATATATTTACTCTATAGGGTTGTGAAGTTGTTTGTCATAATTAGAGCGAATCGCATGACCTTCCCTGGGAACCCTGTGCTAATGTGCTTTTGTGTTCTGAATGGGGTAGCTCATGGGGGAGACTCCTAGTTTGCAACTGTAATAGAAGCCGGCCTGCAATGGAAGAGCTGGGAGAACGGCACCGATCCTCAGCTGGGACTCTGTTCGAACCTAAAAGGACTGCTTTGTATTTCCCTTCGTAAGTTTAAACCAGTTTGGATTTGGTTTCCAGTATTTCCAACCATAAACCATCCAATGTTGTAAAAAAAACAAACTGTCTTCACATGTTTACTTATTACTTGTGGTAGCATAAACATACTTTTTGATAAATATTTACTTTGGGTAGATTAGCATTCTCTAGGCTTGTTGAATGGTTGGTTTTTAAATCCTGCAGAAAAAAATTCTGAAATTGAAGGTTTAACTACAAGATAACTATTTCTAACACATCTAGTAATTGCAGAAGTGTTCAGGTAAGCAACCCGATTATACACGTGATAGTTTTACAATTGATTTAGTATCTTAGTAACCAAAAGTATCAGTTTTCTAGACCAATCAGAGAAATTCAGCTGTGTGCTTGGTGATCTTAACATTGAATACAGATCATGAAAGTTACAACACATAAATGTTTAAAGACAGAGAAAAAAATTTAAGAACTTGAAAAGATGTTCTATTCATATCAAGAAAGCAATGTCGGGGAGTTCCCTGATGGTGTAGTGGATTAAGGCTTCGGCACTGGCGCTGTCGTGCTGCGCCCTGGGTTCGATTGCTAGCCAGGGAGCTACCCACATACCAAAAAGCAAAAAAAAATAAAAAATAAAAAATAAAGCAATGTCTAGTTTTTTCAGAAAATTAAGTTTAGGGAAGATTTATAATTACACTTGCATACAATAGTGATTTTGAATGTGAACTTGCGAATTTATTTTTTCAAAATAATGACATTAGCAAAAATTTTACATAGCCTGTATTGAATTTACATATTCAAATTAGGCCTTTTCAGTAATAACGGGGTTAATACAGAGCCAGAGTCTGACGGTGAACTTAGTCAAAAACACCACCCACTCTATGAGTTACAGAAGGTCGATACTTTTTAAACTGATCCCTTCTGAAAATTAAAAAGGAGAAGCTGTACTAAATTGTCGACATACATATTTACTCCAAATTTTACATTTAGTGAAGTAAGGATGTCTGCAATAGCTGGGGACATCAACAGGAAAGCTCCAAAAAAGGCTTCTGAAAATGGCAGGCAAAACATTTATTTCTTTTATTGTAGGCGACCATTTCAACTGCTATTTGGCTTTCTGCGTAGTAAGTCAGTGGGGAAAACGTCCCCATTTCGGTTAGGTCTCTGACATCTAGCTTTACTTTCTCTTCTTTTGTCCTAGCAACGACATTAACGGGGTTCTGCGGGGTTACAGAAGTGCGGGCCCCTGGGGAGCTACTTGTAGTTCCCGAGCTGGATGGCGGAGCGCACGTACACGCATCGGAAGGTGGACGGCTGGATCTCCCAGTACTGGACCGGGTTGCTGAACAGGCTCACACCCGAGTAAGAAGCCTTCTTGGTGTTGTAGCCAGGCGGGCAGAAGTCGTTGGAGCCCACGGCAGAGATGTTGTTGTTGTGGAGGTAAACCACCTGCAGTGTCAAAAAACGGGGAAGCATTACCTCCCTCTGACAGCACTGCGCCCCGCACGCACATATTTACCCTTTTTTTCTATTTTCGTCCTGTTAAGGTTTAGGGACGGCAAAGCTCTACTACCACAGGGACCAATGAACCATATCTTCTTATCCTTTTGGATGCACGAAACTTGTTCATTTATATAAAATTAATTCAGTCAAACTGCTGGATAAACATTCCACTTTGAATTATAGGACATCTGCTGAAGCCTAAGGTTACAACTACTATTTTATGCCATATTTACACATCACAGATTGTGTCATCTTTTCCAACCAGTATGTGTTTGTTACACTGATCTGTGACTTGAAACTACTCGGCCCCATCGAAGTACCACATGCTGGAAGCAAGCGTTATAGAAAGTTCGAGGCAATAGTCCTAGTTTAAAAAATTATTACTTAAACCCATACTTTTTAGAAAACCAGAATGGCTATTTATATAGAAATATTAAAGGTATCGCTCTGAAAAAAAATGTGTAAGCTTCCCAGCACCCCAATAGCAAGGCTTTGCTCCCTAACCACTTTTCAGAATACTCGCGGTTAGTGGCATTGCATTACCTGGATGTATTTGTGCTCCGCCAGCCCACCAGGCACCTTGATGAGCTTGTTGTTGTTCAAGTGAAGCTCCCTCAGGTGAGGAGTGTTGGCCAGAGAGCCATTGTCAACGGCAGAGATGCTGTTGAAACCCAGTCCCAACCTGCAAAAGGAGACAGAAATGAATGCGTGCACCACCCGCGGGTGCCCGCCTACAGGCTCCGTGTTATTAATCAGGTTGATAGAAAAAGGCAATTTTCACGTCTGCACTTCCTCTTCCCTCCGCCCCGAGTGCTTTTCCCAAACTTTCTGGGCTTGGACAAAGCCCGTTTGTTCCTACCCTCTTTCAAAGTGCTCTGACAGTACCAGCCCAGATAGGTACCTCGTGTAGCACCCTGTTGTCACCCTCTTGTATCTTCCCTTGAGAAGACTGATTCTCTTGCAGCGTGCCCAGTACTAACACAGAGCTCGGTACGATCAATGAATAGCTGCTGAACCCGTTTCTCTGCATAATGACTAAGTGAATTCACTTGGGAGAAAAACTAAAAGGAATACTACTTCATTTTGGTCACTTTGGAAATTAAGGAATTGTGCATTTGTCACACACGTGTATGTGTTGGGAGAAGAAGGCAGAAGGTTCTCCTGAGTCAATAAACCTAGCTCCCAGAAGGACTGACTCCTTAACATTTTGCGTCGTCAGTGGCCTCGCTGGTGCCGCCATTTCTGGCTTCGGACTCTGCCCTCTGCCCTCTGCCCTCTGCCCTCTGCCCTAGATCACTGCCTCCTGGTCCCTCCGGCATTTTTCATACAACGCTGTTAGAGGTTCCAGGTTGTGTTTTGTGTTTTTAAATTAAATGCGTAACGGGTGGGAGTTCGGCAGCTGTGCCGGCCCCCACGGTAAATGGGGTTCACAAAGAGAAGGTGACTTATGCAACATTCTGAGCATGAGTCTGTGAAAACCAGGGTGCTGCTCATCTAAAAGGGCAGAGAAGGGACAGCAGGGATGAGGCGACAAGATACCAGAAAAAAGCCAGGAACAAGGCCGTCTCCGAGGGAGAGGAAGGGGGGATCCCGGTGACCCTGCCAAGGCCACGGCAAAGGCCTGGGCGCTCGGCCCGCGATGGCTTCCCTTGCCTTGGGCTCGTTCCGACCCTTGAGCCCTTCGGGGACTGCGATGCCGGTTACGCAGTCACAGCCTCCAGCTGTAACCAAGGGCTGGCGTTGGAAAGACCGAGATCGAAGGGCACTGATTTCGGACTGCTAAGAGCTACTGACGCCGAACCCGGAATCTTGGCTCAGAGGGTTTGATCTCCCTCAGTCTAGGCATTTACCTTCTATTCCTGACCTCTCTCTCTTTTTTTTTTCTATTTTAAAATTTTGTCTTCTAATTTTTACAGTGCTCCAAGCATCAGGTTGAATTCGGGTTAACACGTTTCCTAGGGTATAATATCCCTAATGAAAACCATTTTATATTTTTGCAGAGGGACCTGCACTATTTTCTCTCCACTTATTTTTAAAACTAATTGGAATATCTGTACTGCAACGCTGCTCTGAGGGCAGCAACCACTGTTTTCTTCTTTTGACAGCTTTAGTTTTCGGTCTAACATACATTCCAGCAACAGTAAGGAGTGAAGTACACAAGCACTGGATGGTTTGACAGATTTTTCTGGACTTGATTACAAAAAAATACACGTGATAAATTGAAGAATTAGGCAAGTTTGCCTGGCCAATGAGGCAGTTGGCTCTAACTTAGTGAATGGAATTCAAACCAATTTAAACAAAACCCTCATTTCCACTGATCTTTTCAAATTTTATTAGCTCTTCACGCTTCTATCGTTCGTGTTAAGTATCGAATCTCATATTATCCATACCATTTTCAGTATAAAATAAACTTTGTTTCTAAAAAGACACAAGTATTATGAGTGATTTCCCATACTTAGATGTCAGACTATGGTTAATCCTTTTCCCTACTTCTACTCTGACTATTCCTACTACTAATCCAATAGTAGTAATAGTGGTCCTAAAGGGACAGTTTTACAGAGTAAGCAATGCAGTCTATCTTTTGCCATTTTTCTGCAGCTGGAGGGACCCTGTCAACAAAGAAATTTGGGTGATGCATAATATTATTTTGAAAAACATTCTCTACGTCAGAAGCTGCAATGAAAAGAGCTTTAAATAAAGACTTTCTTATCCTTTGAGATACCCCAGCGTGATACACTGTAACTGTAGTCACACGCATACGCCCATCTTCAGCTCTCACCATCCACTGGGTCACAGGGGAGTATCCACAGAATGGGGAAAGCTATGTTATATATCCATCTGGTCTTAAATATTCCTCAAAGATAAATGAAATACTTCATTTTTATCTACTATAAAATTTATATACAGAAAGGGTCATGAGAGAAATCGGTGTGACACTGCTTCTGTGTGAGAGTACCGAGCAATACACGAGGGTGAAGACCGCGTGCTCCCTGAAGACAGCCGAGTCTGCCCGCACTGTCTTGTTTCTATTTCTTAACCAGATTGCAAACACAAGAAGGCAAAGCTAGGTCAGAAAGCATGACAGGCAATAGCGATCATCTACAAGGGAAAAAACGTTAAGAAGGGCCAGAAAAACAATTCTTTTAGACTACATTGAATGTCCAGAGATGCTTTAAACTCTTAAAACAGGAGTTAGAGAATCTTACCACACGCTATTCCAACTATATAGTGTGGTGTAGGATGTCCAATATTTCCACATCCGGATGGCATTCATTTGGGCATTTTCATATTCTAGACACTGTGTTACAATTTACTTAACCTTCTGTTTAGTGCAACTAAGAACATACTGAGTGAACATACTGATTGAATCAAATACCTTAAATAAGATTATGTCAAAATTAATCTAAAAACAGTATTGTATGGTATTCATAAAATAGGTTGAGCATGTTAGATACAGAAAGGATGCTATTTCATTAGTTTTTTGTGTGATAACTGAAGCTTGAATTGTTACCAACAACTGAAATGTGGCGCAGTCGAAAATCAGTGGTGTGTCCCATTCTGAGCATGCAGTCACTAATACAGCCAACCCTTTCCTGATAGAATATCATGAAAAACGATTATTACTTAGCCAAATTATTCAGTCCTTTCAGGCTTTCTGCATCCACTTTGGTGATTTTGTTGCCATCAAGATGTAATTCAGTAAGGGAAGGAGGAAGACCTGAAATACAGAAATAGGGAATGTTTTACCCAACGTAATCACAGAACAGAGAAAGACGTCAGGAGGGCCTATGCCGATGAAATTTTAAAAGTTCCAAATAAGTTTTTCTCATCAGTTTTGTTTTTCATCATTTTCCTTCATCCCCTTTATAATAATATATGTCCTTAGAAGTAGTATGAGCCCTTCCTACTTTTCTTCTAGACTGATTTTAACGAAAACATGGACTGAGTTCATCGTGTAGTAGATTTTGTTCCTAGGACTTGTTAGGATACAATTGTAGAACTGAGGTGAAACCCTGAATCTCATTAGTGTCTTACACCTTGGTTTATGGGCTAATACTGTCACTGGTAAAAGATAATGACTCTAAAATGAAGAGAAAAGCATGAGAACGATAATGAAGACATTATGTACAAGTGAAACCTATATACAAACGTAACCAGGTATGTTTTTAATGAGCATCATTAACAACCAACACTGATGTGTCAGCCTTAGCCTTGATCAGCTTTTCGGTAAAAACATCAAATGCCTCTGTCACACGGGTGCACGGAAAGAGCTAACGCTACTTGGACTTTTCGAATTAGGGCCATTTCTTTATGCAAGAGGAGTGGAGAGGCCGATCATCAAATGATCTTCCACCTGTAGAGCACCTGGGGAAATAATTTTAAGTCCAACGTGTCCACTAAACCTCTGGTTAGGAGTTCTTGAATGGCTATGATTTCTAAAAATTTAATAATATAAACACAAAAATTTAAATCTTTTCATTTCCTCCTGCCATCTGAAGAGGTACTATGTTTTTATACAACTTTTTAAACAGCATATTGTTCCATTTAAGAGAAAAGCAACAACTACCCCCCAAAAACCCTGCAAATTTGTTACATGGGGAACATCTGATTAGCAGAAAGTAAGTGCTGGTTGTTTGTCCACAAAGAACAAAATTGGAAAATTACAGTTACGTTTGGTCTAAAATTTTCACTGCATTCCACTGCATTCTGTCAAGATTACCTATTTAATGTAAGAAGTCAGGCCCTAATTGATTTGAAGATGACTATTAGTTTCTCTCTGTGAGTGTATGTTGTGTGGTAGATGCAAAGAAAAGTTCTACTTGCTGAATGTTTGTTACGTGCCAAACACTGAGATTGGCACCTTCCTTGGCTCCTTTATTTTTTAATATTGAAATTATTTTTCATTAATCCCAATTCATAGATGAGGAAACAGAGATTCAAAGTTGGAAATCTGATAGGTTATCTGCCTACTAAGTAGGGAACAGAATATGCTCCCAGATGGGCAAAGGGAGTTAAAGCAGCATGCTCTTAACTGAAGGGAACGAAATCACGATTGCCTTGTTCTGACGAAGTATCAGGAACGCACAGGCGCCCTTGGAATAAGTGTCCTTAGGATAAATACGCGCGACCTTTACAGTGCTCCGGTGTGTACAGCAAGTGTGCACGTAACGAAGCAGTGAGTGCATCACACCTATCACTGCCTAGTTTCTCAGTGTCTCTCCGTTAGAGACGTCAGTCTCTCTAACGGAACGTTAGGTCCAGGACAGCTAACCAGACGTACCATTTTAAACGGCCCAGAAGACAAACAGAACTACTGACACCCTGAATTTAGCCCAGTGAGACTAGGCGGACCGTACGTAACGTTTGTAAGGGGACAGGACTGTTGTTTTCTGTCCCGTTTCAAACAGTGTCTGATCAGCCTAATCCAGGGGGAAGTTTGGCTGTGGAAGAAAACTTTGCAAGGATAGAGGCAAATTTATAAAGAACATCATTAGCTTTAGCCATTGTAGCATTTAGCCAAAGAATCTATACTATAGTTACTTTTTTATTCTCTCTCCCTTTAAAGACAAAATATATTGACAACTTCCATCGGGCCAAGTACTACGTGTGTGCACTGTTCTTACATCTGTTAATCTCCACAAATATTCTAGAAAGTAGATGTCATTGATACCTCCATTTTAGAGATAACAAAACTGAGGTTTATGGAGATGTGGAATAATCACTCTAAAGGCACAGAGCAACTTCAGGGCTGAGTCAGTCCTGTCACTCAGGGTGGTCTAACTTAAAAGTGAATTTATAATCTCTCCATTCCACTGCCTTTCTGTCTCTATCAGTGATGGAAGCTAGTATGTGGTAATTCAATCACCCTGAATATTGGTGATGTTCAGGCAGAAGAGCCTCACCCTAAGAAAGGTAGGTAGACCTGTGTGTTAGATAGGCATAAATGTGCACGGGGGAGGAGTTAACATGGTAAGTAGCAGGGAAATGGTCAAACACGTGGGCTCTGACGTCAGCCCCGCACACCCCTTCCTAGCTTCGGGACTCGGATCACAATTTACCTCATCTCTGTAAGTCTTACTTCCTGCATTTATAAAGCAGGTAAGGTAATATTACTTACAAAAGATTGTTGTGAGATTCATATAATAGACTCCATGAAAAGCATTTGGCACGAGTGCTGAATAAAATTCAATTGCTATAAATTCTAATACTATTAAGTGTTTGGTAAATAAAAGCCAGCTGGAGAGGATGAGAAAGAGCCCTAGGATAGGCAAATGGTACAGGAAAGTCAAGGAAAACTGGTCTCAAAGTGATGAAAGGTGTGACTGAGGGACATTCAGGAAGCTGCCTTACGGGGAGTAGAATCGAAGGTCGTGCTTAATGCAAGTCAGCACGAAGTGGGAAAAGCTTGGACTTTAAATCCCAGCTACTTCACGTCACCGCCTACAGCTCTCAGGCTCTAGGCCAGGTCGACGGTAAGCTCCGCTAACCGGCACCCACGGGGCTGGGCAGACGCCGGGTGACGGAAAGCAGCCTCTCCGCTAACCGGCACCCACGCCAGGTATATACAGTGCTATTGCTTCCGTGTCCTTGTCAGCTGCTTGACAGTGCTGGTTGCTTGAATTTAGGTTAATGGAGAGTTTCATATATATATATATATATAAAACTTAATATTTCATTTCTTTGTAATTATATATAAATATACCACAAATGTATAACAATTGAAATAGAAATAAAACTATATTAAGGGTTCCCTGGTGGTGCAGTGGCTAGGCTTTGGCACCCTCTACGCTGTGGCCTGGGTTTGATTCCCAGCCGGGAACTACCAAAAAACAAACAAACTATATTAAATGTATATGATCCCTGCACTAGGGATAACAGAGATCACCTGTTCCATGAAACAAGTCAGAGACTCAACATCTCAACATCAAAGTGCACCATGAATCTCTACGTATGTGTGTACGTGTATGTGTGTACGTGTGTACGTGTATGTATGAGTATGTATGTGTGTATGTGTGAGTATATGTGTACGTGTGTACGTGTGTACGTGTGAGCATGTATGTGTGAGTATGTATGTGTGTACATGTGAGTATGGGTGTACATGTGAGTATATGTGAGTATGTGTGTACATGTGTACGTGAGTATGTATGTGTGTACATGTGAGTATGTACGTGTGTACGTGTGAGTATGTGTGAGTATGTATGTATGTGTGTACGTGTGAGTATGTATGTACATGAGTATGTGTGTATGTGTGAGTATGTATGTATGTGTGTACGTGTGAGTTTGTATGTACATGAGTATGTGTGTATGTGTGAGTATATGTGTACGTGTGTACGTGTATGTATGTGTATGTATGCATGTGTGTATGTGTGAGTATGTGTGTATGTGAGTATGTATGTATGTACGTGTGTACGTGTGAGTATGTATGTGTCAGTATGTATGTATGTGTGTACGTGAGTATGTTTGTATGTACATGAGTATGTGTGTACGTGTGAGTATGTGTGTATGTGTGTATGTGTGTGTATGTATGTATGTACATGAGTATGTGTGTACGTGTATGTATGTATGTATGTGTACGTGAGTATGTATGTGTGTACATGTGAGTGTGTGTGTGTGTGTGTGTGTGTACGTATGAATACGTATGTATCTATGTGTACCAGTAGTGCACTCATGGGTGGGAAATGTCCTCTGTAGCAAAAAGACCATGGAGATGGCAAGGGATGGTGAGAAACCATTTCCATGCTGTATGCATTCCGGAGTTGAAGTATCTATGGGGGCGCAATAAAGGATAACTGTTTTCCATGGGCAATTAGCTACCTTTTGTACCCACCCAGTCCAAGAACAAAACAGTATTGAAGTTGAGAAGGGCCATATCAAGAGGAAGAGTTGAGACTAGAGAGGAGTTCTTCTGAGACTGATGAACCAAAGGTGGGGAAGACGTGAAAATTAGAGGAATTCATTTTTGATTTGATGGCTTTGCTGACTCACAAAGACTGGCATACGTGCCTCCCCTGGGCTTCCCCTTTCACACAGTGCATTCGCTGCCATGCCTGTGGTGACTGCTGTTCGCTGTCTGCCTAGCCCGAGGCAGTGAGCTCTCTGAGGGCAGGTAGGGTCTCCCATTCACTATCCTGTCTCCTGCATTCAGTGCGTTGCCTAAGCAGAAGGAGTGAGCAAAACGTAACTGTAACCCATTACTTAGCTGCCTGCCAGATAGTTCTCTAATTAGTTATTTAACTTTAAAACAATCCAACAAGGTAGACGTTCATACAGTTTCCACTTCACAAATAAGGAAAATGAGGCACAGATTTTGAGTAGATTCACCAAGGTCCTACCATTATTTCAGTGACGATTTGAATTCAAGCCAACAGGCTCAAACTCCACATTGATTTATAACACACAACTGCCTTGACTGGGAAAGAATGTGGCCACTGTGGGGCCTGCTACTCAGAGAGTAGTAAGTGGAACGTCCTAAGACAGAATTTCACTAAGGGACGAGAGACTCCAAGGAAGCACAGGCTCGGTTTCAGAGGTGCTTCCCTGTATCCTTCCTATGTCTTTATTTGTTTATTTAACAAAGTACTGCTCGGGTACTCTGTTTCTTAAATAACTGTACTATCTCTTTTGTGAAATCACAATTCCATAGTATACATCCTAGAAGAGATTTGATGGGAAGCAGAGACTAGAGACATCTTTACCCTGAGCCTGGATGGCCCACTGGTCACCCGGGCTCCATAGAAACACGTCTGGAGAAAGGAATTCACTAGGAGTATAGTTGGCCACTTGACTCACCATTGACCTTTTCAAAACAATTTTTTTACGTGTCAAAGGCTTTGGATTTGGAATTTCAAGTAGCTTTGGGGAATTTTCTGTCACCTTGAGGGATGGAGGTGATGTTGGTGTCGGCGATGCGAATGTAGGAGAGCTTCTTCATGCCCTGGAAGGCTCCGTTTTCAATTCCTGAGCTCTTCAGTGGGTTGGTACCCAGTTCTACAAAAGCAGCAAGTGCAGAGCTTTTAGGGGACAGTTTTAGGACATGGCAAGTCAGAGCAGTGTCTGTCTCAACAAGGAATTTTGGTTCAATAACAACTTCACTGGAAATTAAGAGAAATTAAAAAGTATGCTTTTCAAAGGGATACCAAAATGGAGTAAAAACGTCCCTTATTAAAACAAACAACAAATAATAATTTTAAAAATTTTTAGGAAAAAACAATAGTAGCAAAAACAACAACAAAATTATTTAAGTTGTATACACAGCTTTACCCAGAAATCAACAAAAGCAAGTGTTCACAATTCACACATATTATGGGGCTATTCCTTTCCCTACATGAAAATATTGTCAAATAATTTGAATCTAGCATTTTGTAAGCCAATTACAAAATTACAGTTTATCACACATAGAACAAAACATTAGAGCACATTCTTTTAAAACAAATGATTTATAGATGTTCAGAGTAGGACACATCTCCACAAGAGAAAGGTGTCCCCAGATACCTCTAATCAAGCACAACTCAGTTCCGTCCTGCATCTTAAGCACGCAGTAGGCTAGCTTCAGCCTAAAACGTTAACAGTAAGACACAAATCCAAAATTCCCATTTCTCCTGGCTCTGCTCCTGCCGTACCTACGGGCATAAGACACGTAAGGTCTAGCTAATTTACCTTCCTGCAGCTAACGTGTACTTGCTTAAGCAGAAGGGTGAATCCCGGTTTTAGAGATTTAAGCATATCTGTACCTACGACGATCATCTGGTTCAGGCCATTGAACACAGATTTCCGCACTTTGGTGATCTCGTTCTCATGGACACGCAGCTCCTGAAGAGTTTTGGGCATTTTTTCTGGCAATTCCTTCAGCTGATTCTTGGACAAATAAAGTCGTTCCAATTTCACCAAAGGTGTAAATGCGCCAGGACTGATTTTGCTGATTTGGTTGTTGACAAGAATCAGTGCCTGTAGGTAGTGAACAAAAAACATTTCCTTAATTCTGAAACCTTCCACTTAATGAGGGCTGTCTGGAAAGCCAACCAGCCTTCAATGCCTCTGTCTTTCATATTACATAGCTGGATACTCTCTGGAGAGCCCTCATATTTACAAAACAAGTGTGTAGTCTATTCACGTCATTCATAGAACTAGTAGAGGAATCTGCAAAGTTGCAAGAAATTAGAAAAGATGAAGCTGATTTCTTTAAGAAGTGTATGAGGACCTGAACATCAGGAAGAAAGGAGAGGAAAATGTGATGAAATATGTATATTATATATAATAATATCCCTAAACAATATTTAATATTCCTAAAGATTAAAATTACTACAGTGGCCCCAAGATACGTGAAAAGACATCCATTTCTCAATGTTTTTCAACCTAGAAGTTCATCTTCATTCACTATTGTCATGGATTCCACAGTGACCAAGGGTGACCAATTTAAACTGCCACCAGCAGTGTGAGACAGTAACATTTTCTTGAAGCCTCAAAAATTTAGATATAAACTGTTTCAAAAGTTTGACAAATTAGTACATTAGGTTGTAGCTCATGGCTTTACTCTGCATTTCCTTGTCACTTGAAAGCTTTAAAATATTTTTGTTTATTTTGTTACCATTTACCATATTTTTTGGAGGGAAAGGATAGTTTCACTACAATACATCTCATTTTTATTAAATTTTAACATTTTAATAATTTGTTTAGAGAATAAAGATGTAGTTAATATGATATGCAGAGACTTAATATATTTTTCCATATTTTTTGTTCTTTTCACATATAAAGGTTTTATATGGTCAACAATATTAATATTTTCGGCAATTAAAAAAATTTGTTTCTGAGTTCTCCTAATATAGGGAATTACTTCTCATTCATTATTGCTATACTTATAGCTATTGCCAAACTAATTTCAAACTATCTCATTTTTTCCAATGATCTGTATGTCTACAGAATTGCATTGTTCTTATTATTTTGTCTCGTTATCAACTAATCCTAATTAACTTAGGATAATTTCATCCAGTTTTAAGAAACCTGAGTTTTCAATTGTGGTATACTTTTATGCAAACATAAAAATGCAGAGGGATGAAATAGGAGCTAGAGTCACAGAAAAATGATAACTTTCTGTCTCAGAAATGCGATTATTTTCTTACAGTAAAAGCTCATTAATTAACCAATGTACATTCTCATGTAGTTCACATTATCTAATTAAAACTTATTACAAGTAACAAATTTTTTATCTTACCCTAAAATATGCATTGGTTGAATGTTGTACACCTGAAAATAATACAAATTAATGTTGACTGTCAACTATTACTTAACGTAATCTATATATAGTCATGGGATGTAGAGTACAGCATGGGGAATACAATCAATGGTATTGTAACAGCTGTGTAAGGCATCAAATGGGAAATAGACCTGTTGGGGCTATCACTATATAAGAACTACAAGTGTCTAAGCATTACGTTCTCTTGTGCACATGAAACTAATTTTAAAAAATAGTCATGGAGATGCAATGCACAGCGTAGGAAACGTAATCAACAATATCGTAATAATTACGTGTGATGCCAAATTAAGTACTAGATTTATCATAGTGATTGCTTCGGAAGGTATATAAATGTTGAATCACTATGTTGTACATCTGAAACTAATATAATAGTGTATGTCACATATAATTTAAAAAATAAATTTAAAAATAATGAAATAAAATAAAATATGTAATGGTTGATTAAAACAAAATCCTAAGAAGTTCCAATGAATATTACAGAAAGTTCAGAAACTCATGAGGGTTTAAGTCATAGAAAACTGATATATATTTCAAGCAAAATATCCAGAAAATCAGGAAAAGCTGCAACTAGAGAAGAATGAGAGGATTTGTATCACCAGAAACATCGGAAATGGTGGATGCTTAATTATAAACACCAAGGACATCCTCAATTGCCATGTTGGGGAGAAAATTCTGAAAGCTTACATGCATTAAACCTGGTTTGAACATTTGTTTTGTTTTATGCTGTGTTGCAACCTATTATGAAGAATCAACCTGATGATGTATTACCTTCTATTTCAGGTAATACAATATTACTTCTTATACTAGATAATAATTAGATGATGCCTCTACCTATCAGTATGCTGTAGTAACAACTGCTGCTAAATTTTAGAGTGGTGTGACATTTGTGTACAGTTATTTCTTCCATAGCAGAGGAATAATAATAGCACCTATGGGGGGTTGTGGTGAGAATTAAAAATAATAATAAACACAGACTGCTTCTTTGCCAAGCATCTTTCAAATAGTATTGTTGGTTGCAAGTTTTACTTCAATGAAAAGCAACTCTGCTTTCGGAACAAAATAAATTTGAAAAATAAATAAAACCATGCAAATTTTGATCATAATGAGGTAAAATTTTAAGAGCTATCGAAATTAGAACTGTGTAAATAACAGATCCACATATGAAAATATTTGTGTATGTACAGTGTTATTAAAAGTGGTTAGTGTTGGTTCCATACACAAGGTTATGTATTTAAGAAAGCACAGTGATAAAATAACAGGCAATGGCAAGATGTTGAGATCAGAAAAAATGATAATTTCACCAGCTAATGGCGAAGTGCAGCTCCCAGAGAAAAGGTCCCAGGTGAACCCCAGGTGTACTTCTTGATGATAAGAAGAAAGACAAGTAGAAATGGATTATCATTGGTTAGCTAAGAGGCTGAGAAGAGTCAAAGTAGGAGAAAACTTGTTTCTTGGGGGTCAGCAATTGCCTTGAGTACCATTTAACCTAAAAGTGAAGCACAAACTCAAAAATCAGGACAACCTACTTCATTGGTATCTAAAGAAAAAAGTGATCTAACCAAGGAGATTGGGGAAAGGTCACAAAAAAAGGTGAGGGGCAATAGAAATAGGATAGAAGTAGGAGTAAAACCATTTCCACCACCTTCACCCAACAAAGTGGTCCAAAGGTACAAACGTTTGGTCATAAGATAAACAAGTACTGGAGATATATTGTACAATATGATGACTATAGTTAAAACTTACTTTTAATATCTATATGAGGTAATGGATGCTGACTAAACTTATTGTGGTAAGCATTTGCAGCTGGTATGCATATGTCCATTCATTACACTATGCACCTTAAGTGTATGCAGTGCTATATGTCAATTATATTTCAATAAGACTGAAAGAAAAACAATGCTGAAACCCAAATGAATACATATAGTCTTTCCATAGGCAATATATAGGGCTTACATTGTGCCTAGGTATTACTTTAAGGGGTTTTAAGGTTGCTATCATATTGATAGGCAATTACTAGTGCACAACATCAACCAAGACTGCACCTGAGTTTAGATCTCAAGCGCTGGCTCTTATTTGCTGTTTGACTATGAGCAAGTAACTTAATTTCTCTCCACTTGAGTGGCTTTATCTGGGCTATCAAGAGTGTCTGCCTCATAAGAACAGTTACAAGAATTAAATAAGTTAATACATGTAAAGTATTAAGAATAGTGCCTAGTAATAGTGATTGCTAGCCAGGTGCTTTTTATTATTCAATATTTGACAATTTGTATTTATTTTTAACTTTTAAAAAATCCTTACCAGATTTACTAAGCTCCAATTCAAAGGAAATATACTGAATGTTGACATTATAATATTTGATTTTTCATTATTTTATAGAATAATTATGTACCTTTTTTCTACTACATCTAAGTATGAAGCCATTCTTATAACATGCAGCACTCAGAATGACCTATGGAGTTGTAAATTGATAAAATTATTGAGGAAAAAAACATTTTTCTGTTAAATACTTTCTATTTTAATTCTTGCTAAATTTTCATTTCTTTCCTTCCTAGCTGAAACTATGTTTATTTGTATAATAACAAGGAAAGAAATGATCATGAATGAAAGAGTAAGAGAAAAATAGCTGTTTAACATCCTCTGAATGGTTGGGAGCTCTAATAAACTCTCTCATCTTCCAATGTGTACTTTGAAGTAGAAAGAAAGAGATTGCCAAGCTGACAGTTGCCTAAAAACATCCTTAGAAGTAAACACGGAAAAGAAAGAACACATTATTACACAGGCTGGATTTAATGAAAACATCAGAGAAACTAGATATCTCTAATTTAAGGATAGGGGCAGCTCAAACTAATTACTCAGATTACACTTAAACATACAGGAAGTCGGGATCTGAATTAAGAGGATTTTCCTTAAAAGAGTAGCTTTAGGGTAAACGTATGAAAATAAAATGAAGCTTCTTAGTACTTTAGTTTATTAAAACTAATATTTATTTTGTTCTCATTACCTCTTTCAACTTCTCCAATGAGAGTTTAAAGAGTCATTGACAAACCTTGTTGGTATCACTATTGGTTCACACCATGCAACGGGGAGGAGGTGAATTGGGCTCAGGCCCAATAACCTACAGGTGGAGATGGATCCCATTGGTCCAGGGTTCCAGACATTCAGCTCCAGCCTTATCCTCCACTGTCTCAGAACGATTATGGACTCTCACTCTAGCCAGTTTCTATTTGTCTGCTGCTTATTTTCTGCTGCCTTTCCTTTCCTTTAGCACAGAAAGCCCTCTTTTCAAAATTCTGCTAATCCTCTAGGATCCCTTTTCCTAAATTTTGTCAGAATACTAACTGGTAACCTGATATAAGACGATGTCTGATTTTTCACTTACTTTGTGCCCATAACGTTCACTGCTTACATTACATTGTGTTTATGTTGTTGGACACTTCAGTGAATTGACTATGAGACTTTGTATGTGCTATTATTTTAATTAATTTAATTGTTCCATGAAGAATCTTAAGAAAAATAAATGTGTTTTCTTTTAAAATTCTGGTATATTTTTTCCTACTGGATACATTTTTATTGTTTTTCTCATCTTGGTTGTCAGAAAGTTGATCACCTAAATCCTATCTTCGTTATATGAATTCTGTGGCATATTATGACCAGTTTATTTTACTTCACATTACTTCCCATGAATATATACTTCTTATTTGAATCTATAGCAACCAGATAATTTAGTTTTATGTTTAGATTTTACTGTGTATTGCCTATTCTTACTATATACCCTTCAATTGTTTTTTATAACTAGAAGAAATAAATGGACATGAAAGTAAAGTTTTCTATGTTTACTTGAATATCCCCAACCTTAAGAATGCATTTCTATGATATTTTTCATAAGAAGCTATAAAATTTTCTGCACTTAGTGATTACTCATCACTAGGCAATCCTCTATATTATCTGAAAATTCTAACTCTACATTGTATTTTTAATGTTGAACAAAAATCTGCATCCCTGAAATTCCACTCAGTTGTCAACAGGACAATTTTGTCATCTCGTAGTTGAAGGAAGTAAATTCAATTTCTTTTCTCCAATATGGCTCTTCAAGTACACATATTTTATTCATAGCCTTTTATTTTTGGTGGGGGTGGGGGCGGTTAGTTCCCTGACTGGGAATTAAACCCAGGCTGTGGCATTGAGAGCACTGAAGCCTAGCCACTACACCACCAGGAAACCCCTCTCATGACCTTTTTGCATTCAGTTTAGACATACACATCACCATCAAATGTACCTATAAGACGTGAGTTCCAGACTCTTTATCCTTATAATGAACATTCTTTGGATTCCATTCTTAAAATATTTTGCCCTCAACCAAATTCAATACTTCAAGAGTCGCCTACCAGAGCAGTACTTTTAGTATTTATTTGGACATTGAAATCTGGCTTATTAACACTAAATGGGCAAAAACATTTTGAGAGGAATCCACATTCTACTCATCCCGTAGGTAGAGAGCTGGACTAGATAAATTTTACAGGATTCTGATGCCATACATGAACAGACAATGCATTTATTCTCACAGAAGGTGCCTTAGCAAGATGTAACACCATTTGGTTCGGTTGGTCATTCTCCATATATAACACACCCTCTCCCAAGGACAGCTACAGTCACTCTTTGCCCTTTTTGACCCTCCTCTATGACCTCTGGAGATTGCATCACTCAGATGCCCTTGTCTGTTGGCCTCCAGTTCCATTCAACCATAGGAGAGACATTGGCAGGAAATCAGAGGGTAGGACTACAGCTCCCTACCTCGCTCAGGCTCTGGGAGTACCTACATCCTATAGACCTTGTGGGCTTAAATGCTTCACAGTACAATTTTTGGTTCCCATATCCCTTTGTAAATAGTCCAATCAGTAAAGTCTCTTCTGTGAAATACTTGTGAGATTGTCATCTCTTTTCTGCTAGATTCCTGATTGGTAGACTGGATGTGTTACATTATATTAAGTAGAGGTAAATGAAAATCACAAAAACACAGATACAGATAAAGATACAGCATGCATAATCTTAAATACAAAGCAAGAAATATATATATACACACACATACACACACACATACATATATATATACACACACATATTGATACATATATGTATGTGTATGCGTGTGTGTGTGTGTATATATATATATACATATATATTTGAAAATGGAATTAAATTTACTAAATAAAATCTGAATGATTATCCCTATTTCTCTTGTTGCCTATCTTTGTGCTTTTACAAAGATATTTGCACCTCTTAGAATATGAATAAAAGAAAACAAAAGAAACAAATAAAATAATAAGATCTGTCCATTTTGTGTTTTGTTTCACTATTAAAGTACAATGTAACTGGGAAGACGAAGACTTTTATTTATGACACGCGAAAGAAGACTAAGATATAAAGTATTTATAAGAAATAAATACTAAAGAAAAATGGGGTATATGTAAGAAAATTGGCTGAAGTTTTAGAGTTGAATGAATATAATGCTTTCCTCCCCATCACCTCCTAAGAAAATTTAATAAACGTGTATGTGCTAATTTACTTCTTTATAGTATTCTGGGCATTGCCTAAGTTTTGTTTTGAAAGATAAGTCGAGTCAGATCTTGTTACAACTTAAAAAAAAGAAATCTTACGTGAAGATTCTTCAGGTTCTTAAAGTCCCCGTCCTTGATTTCGGTTATTTTGTTGTTTTGCAGGTCCAACAGCATGGTGTCAGGGGGCAGATCTTTGGGCACTTTGTCCAGACCTAGAATAAAAGCAGTGGGTAGTCACTACAAGGATGTGTTTACAAAGAAATCTATATTACACTGATATTTTTACCACCTTTTACTTCTTCTAGGAATGATGTCAGCTGTAGTTTAAAACATCTGCTTTATCTTTTTCAAACCAGTCAAAGGTTGTTGTGGTTTTTTTTTTTTTTTTTTTTTTTTTTTTTTTTTTTTTTAATAATAAACAGAACATACTATTTTTCCCATCTTTTGCAGAAAAGAAAAATGGATAATTTGCAAAAGTGTGGCTCACATCATAGTACACAGTATGTGCACCACATTGTTGTTTTAGAGAGTTATTCCTTTGGTAAGTATTAAGTGCAAGTGACTTGTAAATCTGCACCTTTCTATGTAAGTACCCTGTCGGGAGAGAAGACCTTTAGCCAAATTATCGATAAAGATCCTTTTGATAAATGTCACACTGTCACAGATCTACATTTCAAGTTAAAAATATATGAACATGCAACCATGCTGTTGTGTCAACAACTTGAAAATTTATCCACACTTTTGGGAGAATAGTTCTTTCCATTTTAATTGGAATGGCAAACAGTTATCAGTTTTAGTTGACATTTTTTGACAAATAGATGTGTGGCCAATCAGAATAATATTAACTGGATTTCTTAGTGTGACTTCTCTAAAATTTATTTTGCACACCATTACTTTTGGACCTTAAATTTTGGTAGAAATAGTTAATAATTGAGTTTTTGTTTTTAGTTTTTAACTGTGGACATATTGAGTAACCAAATGCCCTATGGTATTGAAAAACATTTTAGTAGTCATTCAAGTAGATGTAAAAGGATGAACTGTTTTTATTCAAAAGCTATGACATTTAAAATGAATCATTATTATGAATATTAATAAAGAAAAATATTAAAAGCTGTTTATCTTTCTCTTATGTTGACTTCATTTCATATTGATGAGGATGGTAAGCCAAAATTTGATAGCCTATTAATTCAAATTCATGTGATCATTTATGTATTTTATAATTGCATAACATAAATCACAAGTGTTTGTCAACCTCTCCATCATATTGAAAACTTCAAGAGCTGAAGATCAGTCTTTCATTCATTCAACAAAGCTTTACTGAATACCTCGTAGGCACCATCAATCTATGAGGCCCTGGGGACATAGCAGGAACAAGACAGAAATTGCCCACAGCCTCATGGAAAATATAATTCAATCATAGTTTTCAATTAAAAAGAAAATTCCAACAGGATATGTAATAACTGCTACACTGAGAAGATCTCATTCCCACTTTGAATCTATGGAGGTGCGTACTGATAAATGATCACGGAAGTCATAGTCTATCTTCATGTCTTCCTTGAAAATTATAGAAAAATGTATCTGAAATCACCTACCTTCTGGGTTTTTCCAAATAAATTTTTGTTCACATTATCACTGCTCTGTTGATAGTGGAAAAAATGTCTAGGTCCCACTTCAGTGATCAACTATCATTAATTACAACTGAATATCAAAATGCAGGTGGTTCTACAAACGCGTGACTGTATCCCGAGCATTCACTGTGGGAACAGCTAACAGAGAAATAAGAGTTTTCGGTGACGAACAGCGCGTTACCGGATCAGCTACCTCGTGGGCGGAGAGCGTGCGGCCGTCATCACCGCCGCTTTCAGAAATGTCAGTTTGTTCATTTCACGCAATTAGGAGGGGTAGACTTCTGCCCTATCTTTGCTAATTAGTGTTCTCCAACCAGGAAAAGGCACATTTCCTTTTATTTGGAAAAGTTACTGCCTACATTTCATCATTACTTCACAGGCTCTTCTTTAGCACAGTCTTAATTTCCATTTATGTTTACTTTCATACATTGAACTTAAATTCTAGTGGCTTTCTCAATATTTGTTCAATGCTGAAGTGCAGCTAAATTTCAGATAAAAAATGACATATCTGAGTGGCTAACTATTTTGATTGTGTTGTCATCCTAGAATTTTATAACAAAAGGAACTGCTTAGAATGAATTAGACACTTTTTTCAGATTTAGCATAAAAACATCTTCAGGTTTAGAATTTTTGCAGTTTAGTTCTTAGAAAGTCATTTTGATGAACAAAATCATAAACCTAGAATTTTCTCTAAATTACTAGTAAGTTGATATCCTTCGGGGGGATTTCACACATCAGTATTTTATTGTTAAAACTTTATGTAGCTTTAGAGTTTTTAAAAAATTAAAAATAAAATCTTACTGTATTTACCTCACCACACTCCAGTGAGGTAAGTGACATGATCATTTCATTTTTGCAGGTAAATTTTAGAAGTTTTCATAACATGAACAAGCTCACACAGCTAGGAATAACAAAATGCACCAGAAGACAATTCTCCTGGCTTCCCATGGCATGTTTGGGGTGTCTTACCTAAGTGTGTGTTCCCAACAAGAATTGATCTGACAGCAGACCCAAGAACATGTTGCACATTTGAGGGCTAGACAAACACTGGGGTGTTAGCTAGCTTGCTCAACAACTACAGGCAGAGTGTAACGGGGAAATTATCCCAGGTACACACTGTAAGAATGTCACCAAAGGAAGGACTGTTAAGTATCAGCTAGACTGTGGTCTCCAAATGCTGATCAGGTAGACTCTATGATGACATTCTTATCAGTCTACACAAAAATCAGAAAAAGACGAGGGCAGCCTCGTTGTATTAATATAAATTATACACACGATACCCCCCTCCAATGCCTCCATTTTAAATATACCTTATTGAAAAAATTGATTCTGTTAGCAGATGGCAGGTTGTCGTTCTTTCGTTGGATTTGATTTCTACCTTAGTAAGAAATTAACTTGTTCGACATTCACATAACGCTACTTGTGTGGGAATTCAGGGACTTCTTTGTCCCATACTTCCTTGTCACAGGCAGAGAAACAGAAGCCCCACGAAGGCAAGTGGCTTGCTTGCCCCAGGTGCCTCGGGGCTGAACTAGACCGCCTACGAGGGTGTAAGTCCTTTGTGCTACTTGTGCGTGTGAACACTGTGCGTGTGAACACTGTGCGTGTGAACACTGTGCGTGTGAACACTGTGCGTGTTTAAAAAGCTGCTCGTCTACACTGTCTCTCGAACAGACCGGGCTTCTCCCCAGCTACTCGTTACTGGTTGTACAATTTACGTCTTACGGAATACTCTACTCACTCATTTCCTTCTACCTCCATTCTAACGATTCTTAAAACACACTTATCACTCCTCCTCCTCTATAACAGTCATCCCAACCAGCCGATAACGAGGACCCCGACCCTCCAAACCCCTTAGGCATAAGCTTCTGAGGTACCGTTTGGCCTTTTAGAGTTCTTTATTTTCTGTAAGTTCTGGGCAAGCAGAGGCACATGACTATTTTTCATGGAAGCTTTGAGCTGACTGCTTTGCACACAGG
The DNA here is from genome assembly GCA_004026885.1 of Lyroderma lyra. NCBI lineage: Eukaryota > Metazoa > Chordata > Mammalia > Chiroptera > Megadermatidae > Lyroderma > Lyroderma lyra. The sequence continues at coordinate 124,278 of PVJL010003709.1, read as the reverse complement.
AGGTAGCTTTGGATGGATTGGTGTTAAAATCAGAGTTTGCCCCAGGGTCCCACGGTGAACAGTTCAGGTCCTGGCTGCAAGATCTTTGCCGTGTTTTGTTACAATCATCTCGTCAGGCCCTGCCTTCAGCAGGGTCCTTCTTTTTCCTTGGAAGTACTAGGACGTAATTGGCGCTCATCCTCGTCATTTGCTTCCTGAGTCTTGGTTGTCCAGGAACACTCGAGGAACGAACGCCGCTGTCGAACCCGCCACCCTCGTTATCCGCGCCTGAAAATCGCTCTCACGTTCTTATGTGGCTTTGATACATCTGTGAGGAACCTTTTGTCACATACGAGTCTGGAGAAAATTGCCTTTTCTGTCCCACCTGGTGACAGATCCAATGGCAACAGTTAATTCGCACGAATCTACGAGGGCTGTCCAGAAAGTATCCAGCCACGTCATGTGCAAAATAGAGGCATTTATGGCTGGATATTTTCTGGACAGCCCTCGTATTTCTCATGGAGAGGGACTGATTATAAAACCTTTGAAGAGAGAAACAGATCTTCAATAATGGATCAATATTGTCAAAAACAAACAAGCAAGCAAGCAAATAAACAATTAATCCTGAATCTAATTAAGCCTCTGGATGTAAGTTCCAATTTATAAGAAAAAGACCAAAAAGGAATTTGCTGAGTTCTACAAAAAGAGTGGATTTGATAAAATCCCAATTTCTTCAATAAATAAATTGCATGGAGAAATGAAGAAATGTTGGTGTAACAAAATCTACAAGCTATTAAAATCATTGTAATGTATGTACTTCATTTGGACCCTAATTCACACAAATAAACTGTAAAATAAAACATAGTATGTATAAAATGCTTGAAAATGTGTATACTGAATGAGTGTTAGATAATATTAAGGAATTGTTTTTAAGTTTAGGTGTGATCTGGTTATTATGAGTGTGCTAATTTATGAGTTTTAATGTTTCAGAGAAACATATTGATAGGTTGTTGGATAAAATGGTGCCTGGAACTAACTTCCAAATAATATGGAAGGGGAAGAGCCGATGGGGACCCATAGGAAAATACCGGCATTAATTGATATTTGGTGAAGGATACACAGCTGCCTCTTATCTTACTTGGTAGATTTTGTACATTTAAAAATGATATTTTTTTTACATCTTTTTGTATTTATAAGATTGATATTGGAAAGTTACTTTTGGTCCACGTCAGGGTCCTTAAGATTAGTGGGCAAGCTGCTGAAGCTATGACTCAGCTTCTCTGCATCTTCTACAGAATTTTTGTGAGAATTCAATGTGGTTTTATCAAAGCATCTCCTACCACAGCGCACGACAGGGCTCCGATTATTGGTGCCTATAACTATTATCAATAAGGAGAATAAAAGGTACGACTTCCATGATCTTGCCTATTATTAGTCTCTGTGACCAGTGATTTCTTTTTCTGCATCATACAATTAAAATTCATTATTATTCTGGAAGCTGAAATCTCTTTTGCAGGTGGATCACACAGATTTTTCACCTAAAGCTCTTGCTCCTGGGTGGGGTCCTGTGTTAGTCACTTCGGGGTCTTATTCCCGTGAAGTTCGGGGCCTGTGGATAGCCTGTCCACCAAGCTCCATTTTCAGATGCTAACCCCTCAGTTTAGTAAACACATGTTTCCAACAGGTAATTACATCCCCTGAAAGCTGCTCGTGGTCAATTTAACCCTATTTTAATTCTGTAGACTCTCCATTAACAGGAACTCGAGCAACTGGCACTCTCAAGCAACCGGCAAAGAAATGAAAAGGCCATAATACTACATCTATCTGGCACGGGTGCCAGGTAACTGAGAGTCTACTGTAGGAGCAAATCTGTAAAATATCAGTCTTATTTATATTAGGCTATTCTTTCCTTTCTTCCTTTTAATTTTAAAAGAAATGTATGTAAATCTAAGCGTGTGTAGAGAATTGCATTTTTCAAACATAGCATGAATCATATCCCCCACCCCATAAGCTCCGATTCAATACAAACTTCTCCCATCAAAAACTGAGTCAACACCCCCTCCCTCTGACTTTTGGAGGTTCTACAGCTGCTACCCAGTTCTTCTGGGCTGCTCGCTCCGGGGGCAGCCAGAGGCCATGTAAGAAGTCCATCTAATGCTGAGGTCACCCTCCTGGAGAGGCCACCTGGGGCACTCCAGGTGACAGAGCAGCAGAGCTCTCGGCGACAGCAGCACCAACTGCCTGCCCGTCATGAGCATGAGCTATCTCTCTTGAGTGCCTAGCCTAAGCTGGCCTCCCCCATGGCTATGACCGCAGCCGATACCTGACGGCAAATGCATGAGAGGCCTCCAGGGAGAACAGCTTCCCGAGCCCTGCTCCAATTCCCTAGACCGTAAATCATGAGCAAAAGCAAGTTGTTTTTAAGTTGCCAAGTTCTGAGCTAATATTTATTCAGCAATAGTCATAGGAACAGAGTGGTTTCTCAATGCAATTATTTTTCAATGAGCATACTTCAATAGAATTCTAAATTTTTCATTAACATGCAGTCATTCCTAAGGCTAGCCTGAATTATTTGCTCTCCCCAATTCCGTAAATGGGACAGTCTCTTCCTAAAAGCAGGGTTATTTATTAAAGTCAATAAAACTCTACCTAAGAGTTTGTCAGAAAATCATTTCTGAACTAAAAGATAATATGCATCGTGCTTGTTTCCCCTAGCTGTCCCAGTGATGAATCGCATGGTTCTGCTAGTCAGTGTCAGCCAGCCACTCGGTAAACACGTTGGACAGAAGCCAAGCCGTCCTAAAACATCATATTTTGTTTTGTTTCTTTTCTGCCCTGTGGCGGGGGTCCAAACTCCAAGATTTATTCCTGTTGATTTCCAACAGTATTTTCTGTAATTCTGTCTTCAGTTTGATAATTGGGATAACGGTGATACACTTCAGTTTTTGGCACGTGACCAAAACCATCTGCAGGAGTCCCAGCCCCACTGCAAAAGCTCTGTGATTTGTTTCCCTTGTCCCAGTTAAAAAGAAAAGAAAAGAAAAGAAAAGGGGCGATTTGACTGTAATGGTAGTTGAATCAGGTTTGAGAAATAGAAGATTCTCCCTTTCATTAAGTCACCTTTCAAAATAAACTCAAGGAAGGTTTAAGTTAGAAGGTTCTATGATCATCTTCAAAGAGAATGTGAAAGGGTGAATCGTAGCTCCATCACACCTAATTCCCAGTCAGACAAGTTCCCTCCTGCTTCCAGCTTGACACAATCCAGAACATTGTAGAGCCACGTACTCATTCGTGCAGCCATGCCCCTGGTTCCTTATGCATCTGTGAGTATTTACTTCGGAGAGCCTACCAAGTTCAAGGCGTTTTGTTGAGTAGAGGGTCTACAAAGAGAAATTATCACCATGCTTCCCTTCTGGTAGACAGTGTCGATATTTAAAAAGGTAATTAAAAGAACTGAATTATTACTATTATATGCCATGGACTGTTGCAGAATAATCACGGCGCAAAGCTGTAAGCTGCCTGGCAGCCATCTACAATCTGAGCTAAGAGTTCATTGAATCTTGAGTATTACAGTGCAGCTGTAATACAGGGCTTTCTCCTTCTATTAAGACTGGATTGCAAACTGGTTTGATTTTTCTTCATCCTTATTTTCAAAAAATATATATAATCTTCCTGCTACTACGCTTTTGAAGGGGAAAAGTTAAGACGAGAGGGTCTCCTGCACTTCCTCTCTTACCCAGGGAATTGAAACTCCGGCTCACCTACTCCCACCCCACCCTCCGGAGCCAGGGACGGTCTTACAGAGAATGACCACGGCTGCAGTCTAACCCTTCGCTGCGGCCTCATTCTCCTGCTGCGACTGGGAAGGAAACCAAGGAGGTGTCAGTTCTCAGGCAGGTCAAAGAGACAGAAGCTTCCTTTGGCTTCTCTGACTCCTCTCTTCCTCCTGCCCACCTTTAACCCTTTGAGTCAAGAGCCTTGGTTATCTGGGTCATTCCTGAGCATTACTCTTGCTTTATCTGAGGATCTGTGATACTCCACCCCCACCCAGGACTAACATAGGCAGCCCACGGGGCATGCTGTGCACAGCCTCTTTCTTGGTTCTACCACGCCTGGGAGATGTCTTCTTGATGTATCTAACTCCTGAGAGTCGCCCCACATCCCTGCTGCTACAGAGCCAGACATGAACTAGGAAAACAGTTGAGCTTTCAGCCTTCTCTCTGTCCCTCTATGAAATAGACCTAATTTGCCTTCCAGGTTAATTTCATGGAAGAATTCTAAGAGTTCATTTAGCTTATATGTAAGGTTTGCTTCTAGAAAACCAGTTTCCTCAGACCAGAGACAAGCTGTACCATAGAATCTCCCAAGTACTGACCACTAACAAAACATTCACCAGCTGAAGCAAAGTGATTAAAAAGACGATTAACTTTATGCCGTTTAAAGGATGGTACATTTTTCTCCTGAGTTTTTTTTTTTTTTAATTAAAATATCCTAAGCAATATGGGGTACTGTTTAAAAACCAACAGTCAGTTGTAATGCATGGCAAAATAAAACGTTCCATCTGCTTCCATCTACTCTACAGGGCTATGTATGGGCATGTGCATCATTTATGATGATAAAATGGCTGACAGCTTCGTTGTTGCCTACTCCGAACCCATTTCCTTCAAATGAATGGTGTTTGGAGAACACCGAATTGCTTAATTATTGCACAGCTTTCTAACTCTTAGCTATTTACGTTTGGAGGTGACTGGCCCTCTTTAGGGTGAGAGGGGAGAGAAGTTGCTCCTCCGTATCTAACTAGACGAGCCATATACTTATGTAGAAGAATATGTCAGAAATAGCTACTTGTTATTAGCCAACTTTGTCTAAAATGATAGACTGAATGTGACCGTTACCATGATACACCCATTAGTCAAATGAGGAAACATACTTTGAAAGTTTCAAAGTTGCAGGTAATAAACAGGAAACAGGACGAGAGTTCGGAGGTGCTGAACTGCACAGCCCAAGTCCTTCCCCCTATTACAGGATTTGAAAAGGTGTTTTCAATTCTTTTGAAACTTGTTTATTAAAAAACATGTCAATAACTATTACTTTAGTTTGGATAAATAATCCAAAAACCACGTTTATGCTTATTTCATCTGTCAGGGCTGATCTGCTTTTTAGCAATAAGACAAAAGTCAGTGCCAAGTAAGGATGTCACTTGTCCCAAAGGTAAATGGCTGGTCCAAAGTCAGGGAAACTGTCTGCCTTCAAGATACAAAGTACGTAAATCCGAGCGTTCAGCACAGGATCAACATGAGGACATGTTTAAGAGATCCGACAAGAAATCGGCTGCATTGTGAGTTTGTTATTTTCAGGTAACCACAGATTTCTGAATTCACTATTCCTACATTTATTTTTATAGTTATTTTTTTATAAATGCTATAATTAGGAGTAAATTCTTTGATGTCCTGAGAAGACAGATAAACAAAGTAGATGTGTCCTCCTAAAATTCTAGTTCAAATTAAAAGCTAATTGTAACAATTTTAGCCAAACTAATTTGGCCAACATCTATGGAGCGTGCGTTACTTCCTCGGAGAGGTCAAGATACGCGCTTACCTTCTCGTTCCGCCACGCTCGAGAAAAACATGATGGAATACCTTCCTGCTAAGTTAGAACTAGAAACTAAAACAGTCGATGTGTCTTCCTGAACGTCTTAAGTTTTCCCACGGAGTCATTACTGCGTTCTAATTTCACAGTTGTTACTTCTTAGCTTTCAAAGAACTGTTTAAAATTTGATGCTGTTTAACTTTGTCCATACTCTCAGTGTCAAAAAATCATCTAATAGTTTAAGAAAAAATGTTTAAGTTAAACATTGTTTAAATAATACAATAACAAAAGATTTTGTCCTTTAACACTGTAGCTCCTCTCCACTAATTAAAGGCTCTGGCGAGGATAACCCTTAAGGAAAACATCAGCGTTTGATACAGATAAGCGTTCGCATTGCTTATATCAAAGCGGACTGCACTTTTCGTTCCCTATAATAATACGAACTTCCCGTTCAGATCACCAGAGGACATAAAAGTAAAGCTAAAATAAACTGCATTGGCATTGCTATGAATGACGTCCATTTTTCTTGAGTTTTTTCTGATTTTCTTTCCTCTTTTACTCCATGTAATTTCTTGAGCCTCTACTAGGAGCCAGGTAGTTCAGACGTATGATAAGATCTCCAAGACTGACCGTGATTTATCTGCAGATAAAGATGTTAAGGCTCTGAACATCTGGCCAAAATCACAAAGTAAGCAGGAGTTAGACAGTAGTTGCAAATGTGAACGGTGTTTTCTTTTCAAGGCAAGTGGATTGCTCTTCCTTTTAAGAATCACATTTTCTATTTTAGAACCATCTGACCTGCATTTCTGAGAGGATATTTGAATATGTATCTGTGAATTAATAAAGACTAACAGTAACTTGAATGAGCCTATTGTTCACTGGCACTGAGTTCTCAGTTAAACATGGTTTCCCAAAATGAATCATCGTTACAATTTTAGCTATTTCTTTTTTTATAAGAGTCAGTAAGCCTACGTGTAATAAAGGGGAGTGATGTGCACTCTGGGCTCTTAGAAAGAAGATGACATAGAAAACATTCTCAACCAAAATCAACACAAAATAGAGAAAACAAACAATAACAGAAACAAAACTATTATGAGACACCCAAATCAATGAACTTGATGTTTCCTTCTCAACACTATACTTTTCTGTTTAGCTTTTTTTTTAATTGTTAAACTTATTGGGGTGATATAGGTTAGCAAATAGGCTTAAGCTTCTTCACAATGGACAGTTGGAAAACTGTCCCATACTTTTATCAGAGTCAAGCTGTATGGGCCATTTATCACGCAAGCAAACTATATTTATGGGAAAATAAACCTTCAATGAAGTGACCGAACAAGTCTTCTTTTCTAAAAAACATCAACCCTTCCTTGTTAATAGTATGTGGGGACAGTAATCATGAATTCTTTCATCTTGTTCAGAGGCGAAGGGAGATTTAACTCCGATCACATTTCTTAAGCCCTCAGCCATTTCAGTAACTTCAGGAAAATTTACCACTAGTGTGGCCATCGATTCCTTTGTTCAGACTTTCTCAACCCCATTGTTTTTCTGCCTAAACCAGTACTTCAGGTAATCTCTAGAAGTTTACTGAATCTGACAGTAATCTGATCTCCGCGTAGCGAATACCCAATTCCAAAAAGGGGTAATCACCACCAGAGAGTATCAGACTCACGAAAACATGGGCCGTATCTGTTTCTCTCATCCCTTTCCCCTTAGGCCCTAGAACAGATCTGACCCATCGTGGGCTCTCAATATATTTGCTGAATGAAGGAAGGAAGGAAGGAAGGAATCCACTACAATCATCCTATTGTCTTTTTCTAGTCTTTCTATACACTTATTCGAGTTTCGAATGTCTATGTCAGTATTTAAGAAGCTATCAAAGTTGTAATGTTTGTTTTTCATTTGCTATTCTTTAACATGGTTTATGTTTTCCTGAGTCCCTGCATGTAGTTTATTCCAACCATAGAAGTAAGTAAGTGGCAATATGTTCCTGCAAACTCCTGCTGGAGTGCACGTTTTGAATAAATGCAGGGCCTCTGAAAAAAGCGCCCTGCTATGCAATGGCGTCTCCTCCACAGGGGAACACACGATGGCAGAACCATTCTGTGAGGACAGTTTTCTTTTTTCTTCCAGTAAGAAAATGTGCAAACAAACCAACCAAAAGGGGCATGAATCAGCTGCCACAGAAACTAAATTCATCCCCTTGTGGCCCATCTGCTGGGACGGCAAACTTTCTGGAGATTTATCTTCTGACTATATTACTCCTGGAATTTCCAGGCCAAATTTTTCTTGAAAGATGATAAATCAAACTGTATTTACAGTATTAAGCCAAAGATAGATGCTGTGATTATATTTAATATTTACACCGTACTTTAGTTACAAAGATCCACTCTGAAACTTTCTAAAGAACGTAAACAGCTAGATTACAAAATACCAACAGGGGAGGCAAAACTAAGACCCAAGACCAAGGGAGCATTTTGGTACTTGAGAGAGATTTTTTTTCTCAAAGTTTCCTGGCTTGGCTTCAGAAAACTCTGTGTACTTTATAATTTAGTAATGTTCAAAGTCTGTTATCTGGGCTAAGTCCAGAGTAGAGAGACTGCCCAGGTTTGCTAACTATCTAAGATTTCATAAAAAAACAAATCATCAAAATAAACCATCACTCTGGCATTACAGAACATAAGACATTTGTCTTGTTCAAATTTTTATTTTTTAGAAAGCGGACCACGGGGCTCAAAAGAAAATTCTTTTTTAAAAGTGACTCATCCGAGTTTGCCAAGTGATGAAGTCGTGACTTTAAGAAAAGACAGAAAAGTTGTCTCTGCACTCGGGAGCTACCCTCCGGCCTGCTGCGCTGCCTGTGCTTCTCGTTAGGTGGCACTGTCTCTCACGTTTGGACGCGCAGGGCTGTACTGAAAAGGCTCACCTCCCCGGGAAGCCATTCCCGGGCCGAAAGCAGACAAGGTAGGTAACACGCCTGCACCCCACTCACCCAGATCAGAACACTGGACCACTCGAAGATGGCACTGACAGCGGAAGGGACACACGGGTCCCACGGGGTCAGGAATGATCTGGAAGGGGTCCCCCGGGTCCATCCCAGAGGCCTCATCTTCCAGCATGAAGTCAAATAAGCCTTTCTGTTGAAACGGTCCGGCCCAGGCGGCTTGAGCCAGCAGGAGGAAGACGATAGTTGCCTTCATGATTTATCTCATGTATTTTCACAACCAAGGAACCTAGGGAACAAATTAAAGGTTTAGAAGAGTCGTGTTGCCTAGGTTATAACACCCCACGGTAGCAAGAGTACAGAAAGAAGTATAACATGTAGTATATTTCATTTCTTGTTAGGAAGCAGAGCCTTAGAAGCGTGTTTAAATGGTGATAAGGTACATTACAGACTAACTTGCACGGCTATTAACTTATGAAGAATAATTTGACAATTATTTAAGTCGGCTTGTTATGACTTTGGGGTCTGCACGAACGCAGCGTTCTATACAGTCGTGTTATTAGCAGAATTGCTCTGGATTAATCATGCTGAAATTTCCAATGCCCACACAGCACAAGCCATGCCACAGTCCAGGGAAGTTTTGCCTCTACCCACGAGGGATCTCCAGTGCCTGCTTCAGAAATATCTCTGAAGCCAACACCATCTCCCCATCCTGCTGCATTCATCTTGGTCCAGATCCTTCGCTCCTGGAACTATGGTAAGAGTTCCAACAGGTCTCTGATGTGAACACTTTCTCTACCACAGGCCGTTTTCCACCCTGCTGCCGACCCAAGTCATCCCCTAAACATTAAATTTAGCTAGAGTTATCTTCTGCTGCAAACTTTCTGGGAACTTCCCAGGGCTGCCAAGAAGATCTACGTCCCCTGCAGTGCATGACCATTCACAATCAGCCACCAACTGATATTCTAGCTGCGTTTCTCTCCACTCCCTGTCCCCACCTCAACCCCATACTCCAAGCTAATTGCCATTCACAGTGCCTACCTTGTGAGAGTGTTGTGACGATTAAATGAGATACTGTGCTTCCCCTGTGGACGCCCTGGCTCATCCAGGCAGGATGCTGCCTTCTCCCTCTTCTGTGCTCCCACAGCACGGTGCTCTTACCTCTTTCAAAGAACTTATCACATTATATTGTAATTTGTTTTGCGTGCTTGGTCTGCTCCCCCCAGCCCCCACTAGAAGATGTGCTCCTTCAGGGCGTGTCTTGTTATTCTTTGTTGTGTACTCAGGCCTTGCACAACATTCTGCACATAAATGACTCAGTTGACCCTCAATTTATTAACACAAGTTATTCATTTGTTCTAGCAGCCAGTATGATTTTTTTAAACACAAAATTATATTTTCTTTCAATATTGAATTTCTAGCTGAAGATAACCAATTGAAAACCTCGACTTGATATAAAAGCAAGATGCACTTTAAAAATAGTCCTTCTATCGGCTACTTTCTCAAACTGATCACTTTAAATAAACTAATAAACACATATTGGAAAATCCTAACTGTTTTTTATATGACTGTATTATTTGGTTTTACCTACAGGGCTATTTTTGCAAACAAAAAAGCATGGTTTTGACAAATCCACACAACATCGTTTATTGAATAAGCACTTACAGATCTATACGTCTGCTGCTGGGTTGCTTGTTTTGTTGGCTGAAGTGAACTAATAAAACTGACTTATCAATCTCAATAAATCTGAGTAACAAGTAGGTGATCAGGTAGACAGCAAGCAGTCTATTTTTTATTTGATATGTATCTTTTAAAACCCCACTGTGATTGCTCTAAGTATTCCCATTGTAGATATTATCTTTAGTCTCATCATCTCTACTTTGAATTGTACACCCTTTAAAAATCCAAGTTAAAGCTGCACATTCATAACTAGAATTAAAGAAGTAGTTGGGATCGTTTTATATATATATATATATATATATATATATATATATTTATAGCATATGCAAATATACATATCTATATCTACGACTATATATCTCTTTGTATGCCCTAACCCTAAGATATCTTGAAATTTTTGCCTAGATCCACTAGTGAGGAAACAAGTATTTTTCAATTTCTCATACTTTTGTTCTTAGTAGACACTTATTACCGAGGTCTGTCGAAGGCAGCACATACACGATTGGCCTAGCAGATTTCCACTGAAGAACACTGCGGAGGCTGTTGTTACTCACACTGCCCCTTTAAGTTCAGTGTCAGCTTTTCCCTAGGAGCTCATTCGCACTCGGTTACTACAGCGCCTTTTAAGAGAGACCCCATTGTTTTGGCACTGCTCCCTCGCCTTGGATCTGAGGGAGGGGTTTTCTGTCTGTTTCACATTAAAAAGCAAAGTTTACGGTTCACCACCAATGTGCCTGCCTTGCACATTTAATGTTGCACAATTGGAGAAGAAGTGAAGCCAAGTAACTGCAGGTTGAGTAAATTGCAACCAGAATTAATGCAGAGGTCACTTCGTGAGCTTCAGTCCGGAGCAGAAAGCGCCTGCCGGTTTCACTAACCCACAAAAGGAAGCGGCGAGCATTAGCTCAAGGGACGCTTACATCTGTATTTGTTGACTCTTGTTAAAATGGTGCAAATTCTCTACACCAAAGGCATTCTGGTTGAAGCCGAGTGCAAACAGGAAGCTTATAGCTGCCATTACGTCTGTACACTGTGTGTGTGTGTGTGTGTGTGTGTGAGAGAGAGAGAGAGAGAGAGAGAGAGAGAGAGAGAGAGAGAGAGAGAGCGAGCACGCGCAGTGAGCATTATTTTAACCCTGAGTGTCCTGGGGAATAACACCACGTCTGGGAACGTTATACAAATTCCTCCATGAAACAACATCTTTTAAATGAGTGTCATGATGCTTGAAGATTTCAGCATCTTAAAACAATTAATGTGGGCAGTGACCAATGATTTCTTTAATCATTCCCTTCCTTCCTCAAGAAACCAGAAAATAACAACAACAACAACAACAACAAAACAACAGCAGTCATCCATGTAGAAACCAGGGACACTATTATTGAGATAATAGACCTTTAAAATTTCATTAAAGTGTTTTAAGTACTCTCATAATGTCTGACACTTTCCTAAATGCTAATTGCTAAGAATAATGTCAGTACTTCACGTGAGCTTGCTGCCATGGTTTGTGTGTTGTATCAAAAGTAATCATCTCTGGTTCCTTAAACTACTTCAGCCCATTAAATTAACTATATCACTCAGATGAACATTATATGATGCCATTTATGTTTTTGTTGTGACTTTCAAAGTCAAAATTTAACCCTCAGGGGATGAGTGAAGCTATAAATGCAGAGTAACACGAAAATCCCCCAGCACTAGGCAAATTAAAAACCTCAATAATCATAGAAATAATTTAAAAATAAACAACAAAACCACATTTATCCATAAATAAGAGCACTTTAGGAGGCATTTGGTTCTTTTTCTGGTCAAAACAGCAATTAGAACAAAAAAACCACAGGTATTTGCCTCACCAGAAGGCCCCTTAACTAGTGGTCATCACATTACTCAGTTTTGAAATTAGAAAAAAAAAAAAACCACGTTATTGCATAGGGAATGTATCTTACAATAAAACTTAATTTGCATTGAAAATACTGGTAGGGTCACATCGTACATTTAAGGAATTAGGCAGTTAACAGATGATTTAGTTAGGTCTTTAATAATCAGCATACATGTTTCCAGTGTTTGTTTTCACCTCTCTGGTAACAATTTCTATTCTTTTCTAGGTTGTAGAAATGTACATTAGATTTCGACAACTAATACCACAGTGCACTTCTCTGAGGTTTTAAAAGTTCTTAAAGTATACAGGAATTCCGGAGGAAAATAAATCCTTAAATATATAATCCAACAATGAATAGTCTGCTTTCTAGAATACTTTTCTTTAAATACTTTCTAAAGAACTAAACATTTCATTAGTACAAATAAAAATATATCAATAAAATTAGTCATGGTGTTTGGTCATAGATTTTTTTAATAAACATCTTTCTTTTTTGCAAGAACAGAGAGAAAAAGCTAAAACAATGCATTTAACCATTTTACCAAATACTTAACTTCTCTTGCCAAGCAATAGTTGTTTTAAAATGCTGCATAATGATTATTAGTTAGTTAAGCACAACTTTTTTTCTTATTTTTTTTCTCACCGAAGAATTTCTCTTTCTCTCAACCTGATCAAAGCTTGATTAGTACGTAGCAGCGTTCAGGACAATGACGGAAAAGCATACCTTTTAATCCGGGAATTTGCCACAGGAGCCCTCAAAGCTGAGATGTAATTACACTAAATATTCGGCCCAAGCCAAGGAGTTTGCAGGTGTGGAAAGGAGGTGGGGGTAGTAGGTATTCTCAGTGCCTGTCACTAGGTTGAAACCGTCCTGCTTCTACTCCATAGCACAGTTAAAAAATAAGGTTTCCCTCAATGAACGCTACCCGGCTGACACCCACATTAGATCATATGGTAATGATATGTCTCTTGTATTGTAGCCAGAAACTTTATCGGCCTCTTTTCTCCCCGTTTGCCTTTTTCCTTTTACATCTGCTTAAGATTCTAAAGGGCTTAGGTGGGACAGTGGAGCAATTGGACTTGAAATTTGTTTTATTGGGTCCATTCAGTTCCCTAAAATATTGTAACGAAAGGCTTTGTTTCCCCACCCCCCCAGCCCATCCAGTATCCACCCTTTCCAGCCTTGCTCGTAAGGCACATTTAGGATGCTTCCGAATGGACAGTTTGCCTGGCTTTCAGGATGTGTATGTTCGGCATGTGGCAGGAAATGAATCTTGTAGTTGTTTGAAATGTGGTCTGTGGAAATAAATGAGTGGTCTTATGTGAAAATGCTCACTCGGATTCTCACTCTTCAGCTGCTTGTGCAAACGCAAGGACTATTGCTGTGGAAGTTTTCTATCTATTTTGCATGCATTTCTTAAGTGTTCTGGGTGACAGCCATGGTTTTTTTATGAGCGGCAAGCATGTCATTTATTACTCTCATTACTCATAGTTTAAAATCTTTCCTGTTGTCTGCCAGTTTGTTTTTTAATAAAACGCAGAGATAAAATACTAGAAGTTGGCCACACTATAATTTAGCCTGTATAGACTACACTTTCCTGTGATCCAGAATTTTGAAGAGCAAATACAGCCTGTGGTTTATTCCACATTTCAGTAAGTAGAATAAAGAAAGTGCGAGGACAAGGAAAGTTATTTATTTAGCTACTGGAAGGCTTTTCTGAGTTTCCGCAGTTGCCTTGCTAGACGCTGTTGGTTCTTTCTGCCTGTGTCTCTCTGTTTTGACTTGTATCTTTTTTGTTCCAGGCCCCTAAGGCTTTTACCAGGTAGAAACTTGAACTCAGCATCTGTGAAACGTGAGAGGATACGCCTCCAACCCCCACCCCCTTCCCTCGTCTAGCCACCTCAGTGTACAATTCCACCATGAACACTCTCGTCTTGATGAAACATAAAGGAATTAAATTCTTGAATGAGTAACAAAGGAGGGAGAAAGGTCTAATCAGATTACAGTTGGCTTTATCTTCCAAGCCCCGCCTCCCTAATTGTAACACTTTACCCCTTCCCCTTTTCTTTGACATTTAATAACCACAAACCCAGTGTTTTTTCTGATGGTTTAGAAAAAGGCAAGTATTATTTTCTCTGGACACTGATGTGAATGATCCCCTAACTTCTTCCTCTGCCGTGCTCTTGTGTGGCATTTATCTCTTTCTTAAGACCTGCAGTCACTTCTTTTCATATTATAGTTGTTTATGGACCCTCTCACCCCAAGCAGGGAAGCACATCGTCTTCTGTTTGTAAAGCCCCTGCACCCAGCACAGTCAGGGAATATAGTAAGTTCTCATGAGACACTTGAATGATTCCATAAAGACAGTGGGATCACTGGTTAGGGACCACACTGTGATTATTGTTTTGCCCAGCCCTGGTTTGCTCTTCCTCAAAACTCAACTCTGCTCAAGTATATCTGAAGAATCACAGCAGTAACTGTTCAGAGAGAGAAAGAGACAGAGAAAAAGAGGGAGAGAGGGGGAAGGAAAAAGAAAGGAAGGGAAGGGAAAGAAAGGAGGAAGGAAAGAAGGAGAGGGGGAGAGAAGGAAGGAAGGAAAGAGAGGAATAAGGGTTTTAAAGAAAAAGTAGGAGTAGGACAAGAAGAGTAGAGGTGATATGTAGGTAGTCTTACCTTTATGAAGCAGAACCACTTCAGCTGAGGTTCACATCTGGGCCCTCCCCTCTGACAGTAAGCCATTTGAGCTCAGACATGTTACTTAATCTCTCTGAGTCTGTTTCTCTGTCTGTAAGATAAGCAAAAATCATCACGTGATTCCTAATGTTGGAGTGAAGGTGGCAGGCAGCAATATTCATAAAGCTGTTAACTCAGAGCAGGCCCCAGTACACTGAACTCTTCCTAAATGACCAAGGGCAGTCTCATTTACCTTTTGCATTTTACAGATGCGAAAACTGAATTCTCATGATCTGCCCAAGTTCACAGAGAAAGACAACAGAAACTCTAGTAACACCCAGGTCTTCGGTCACCTAATTTAGCTGTCCATTACTATCCTACATTTTAAGAAAAATCAAACTCTTGAGACACAGAAATTTAACTCTCAAAATTCTTGGGTAATGACATGTCTTTGAAAACTATTTTTAAAACTGTGACCAAGTTATCATTTTTTTAAAAAGTTTATATTTGTGCAGGAACATTTTTAAAAAAATCTTAGTGAGAACCTCATCTCCAAAACCTTAAGGATTTTACCAAACATCATTTTATTTAAAATCTGTGCCTTGAATCAGATGTCAAGTTACATATGCTGTCACACCCAGTTTTAGGGAGAAGAAACTAAGTCACAACAGGCATAGGCAGTTAAGTCACAAAGAAGCCATCGAGCTGTCACCAGAATCCAGGTTTCTTGCAGCCTAATGGGAAATAGAACAAGTTTGAGGCCTGAAGAGGCTGTGCGAGAAAGTTATCCTGGCTTGAAATGTGTGGGGTCAGGGTTCACAGCAATGTTGGCTGCCGTATAGATACTTGAAATACTCCAATTCAGAGCACATACCACATCTGCTATTAAAACCACTTAAACTGTGATTTCTACTGACAACCCACCAGTTAACAGGGTAACTATATTCCTCGTGCTGTCCAAGTTCATTTCAAGGCTAGTCACTCTTTTTCACTGATATCAAGTGATTTAAATTGCACCTGCATATTGAGGATATGAAGAATGTCAGACCCCAGAAAGGTCTCCTTCTGACACCCTTTTATTTTCTAGGAGTCTGGAAATAAGTGATTATCTTCACAAACCTGAGGTGACCAGTTTATGCTTAGACTGACTCTTCAAAATTAGATCAGGGGCTGTGATGGGGCGTCTGACTTTTTCTTTCCACCCTAGAAAGATGTTCTCCATTAGCCAAGGGAGAAGGCTAGGGTGCAATTCAGGACAGCTTTGTAGGATGGTGGTTTGAAACACAATGTTGGCCACCATTACCTTTCTTTCCTGCGTGACTCCACACCTCCACCCATCACCACGGTATCCTTGTGATACATCTGTTCTCAGGCTGTTAATCTATAAAATGTGGATAGCCATAGTATTACCCACCTCATAGATTTGTGGTGAGATTTAAAGAAGTTTAATGCATAAAGCACTTAGAGCTGGGCCTGACACACCCTCCAATACAGAAGTGTTTGTCATCGCTTCTGCTGCTGCTGCTCTTGCAGCGGTTATTGTTACAAACCTTTCCTTGGACACAGCAATGGAATAAGGAAACTGCACCCCTCCCTTTCCCACTCCAAGGTGTTTTCTGCTGAGCAATGTGAGAAATCCCGTCAACTATCAAGAAGTCACATCAACTATTGAGAAATCACATCAATTATGATACGATTGGAAGAACAAGGGCTCCGTAGTGAGATGAGCTTGAGTCTAAACCCATACCTTGTAATTGTTAAGTAACTGTCTGGCTTTCTTCCCGCATAACATTTTACTGGGTTCCAAGCACATCCTGGTGAAATCCGTACACAGACTTTCTAAGGATCCAGAGACACCAAGGTAAAGAATCTCAACTCTGAGCAATGAATCAGAAATACCAATAGAAACAAGGATGGGGTAAGTTATAAATTAAGATAAGGAAAAAGGTATGGAGATATTTGCCTCTCTTTAACCCAAGGAAGTATTCCATTACTTAATCTGACTCTTCTTGAATGTTCAAGAGCATCTCTTTTATCAACTGCAGTCAGGAGACTTATTACTCTTTCTATAATATTACTTAATCAGTTTGTACTGGGACAAAAAGCCAACATCATTGAATATTTAGTAGTGTGTGCAAGGCACATGCCTCTTTATTAAACACAAGGAAATTTCCAGTAACCTATCAGACAATCAGCAAATATTGACTGAGGAACCACTATGGCAGAAAAAGTTAATAGAAGGCCCCGTAGAAGGTACCAAGAAACAAAATGTATAAAGTCAAAGGCATGACCTCAAAGGACTTAGATCGCAATAAGGAGATAGGGCATCAGCCATATATATAGATATTTTAGAAAGTTTCTAATGCATCATATAATGATAATTCCTGGCCAAAGTATGATGTGATTAAAAATAATTAGCAGGTCAGAAGAGGGATGAGGGAGATAGAGATCACTTTATCCAGGGTGGTTAGGTAAGTGTTAATGAGAACAAGGTACAATTTGAGCTGAATCCTGAGGGATAAATAAATGTGAAAGGAGAAAGACAGCTTCTTAGGCTGATGAAACAACTCTATCAAGGGGAAAGTAAGAGACAATAAATGAATCAATGTGGCTTACGTATACACTTTCTTTCAAGGAAGCCACGAGCTCTGTTATCATCCTTGAATAGTCAACACCACCGTGGTGTCTGGCATGTTGAAATCACACAGTAAGAGACGTTCCGTGTCTATGGTAGTAACTCAAGGAAGAGAAGGAGAGAAATGAGGGTAGAGGCTGACTGTGGGGGGATTTGAAAGTCTCCCATGAAGCACTTGTTTATTCATTCATTCGGTCAGCAACTATTCATTTGGTGATTAATTTGTGCTAATTACTGTGCTAGTAGCTGGATGTTATCAAAGGTACTTGAATGAGATAATAACATGAAAATAATTTTACTTTAGCAAATCAAATCTAGCAAGTATACACAGGGTGGTGAAACTGGAAGCAAGGAAACATTAATTAGTAGGTTATAACTTGCATCTTGGTGTATTAATATCTTAGTAACAAGAAGATGGACCTGGCAAAAATAGGGCCACTGCTCTGGAAGCTGATGTAATATACCAGGAGTGCCAAAAACACATATACACAGTTTAAGTCATGTTATCTATGTATTACTTTCCAAAGTCGAATTGAATTACAGTAACAATGTGTAATATGATGTTCACTCAAAAGATGGTACTAATCAAATGAACGCTAGTGTCATCATGAGACAGGCAGGACAGTCACAGAAAATGGCAGAAGCACAGTTGTTGTTCAAGGAGCGCAAGACAGGACAATGGATAAGATGAAGAGGTGCGGTTGAGTTTCCCCCACATTCTCCTGACTTAACATCCCTTGACGTCTACCTGTGGGGGACCTTGAAGGATGAGGTGCACCGTAGAAAACCAGCTACACTGGCAGTACTTCGGGAAGAAACTGAAACAGCATGCATAGCGATACAAGTGGACACTTCGGTCAACGTTGCTCAAGCAGTAGTTCGCCGTCATCAGAAGTGTCTGGACGCTAATGGTAACCACTTTGAGCACCTCTTGTCATTGCAGAAGTCAAACGTGACTTGTGTTCATCTTTTGTTGTCAGTATATATTGAGTATTACCATTTTAATCCATTTTTTTCCTTTCTTAAAATGTGTGTGTATTTTTTGGCACCCTCTGTGATGCGAGAACCTGTTCTGTGCCAAGCAATGTGGTGTGCTCTCTGAGTGCATTATCTCAGATGAGGCTCGTGATAACCCCCATCAGTTAGACGCTATCATAATCAACTTTAACAGAACAAAACTAGTACACATGCTTCCCACTCTGTCCTCTTTACCACTCAACCAGCTGCTTCTGCTATGTAAGCAACAGCAGGGCAAGGGTTGACTTCTTTGCTTGCACCGTTATCTCCAAGGAGAGCATTTTTTAAAATGGAAAAAGAGCAATGAACCAAAATGATGACCTAAGGCCCCTGATATATGCCACATTCCTCAGAAATTAATCATTTTAGGTGAGTCTGTCTCTTAGGATACTAAAATAATTTGCGTGCTTGATCGTGATTATAAGGTGACTCATTATCAAGAAGCCCAGTGATGTGAATTATGGGATCAAAAAAAAGGAAGGAAGGATTCACATAGAATCTTCACCTGCGGGTTCTCACAGCGGAGAAGACCTTGTGTTTAATGAAGGCTTCCCACGCAGTGACAGCAGTGACAGCAGAAATGTTGACGTTTACGGATAAGACAGGCTTTGGAGATCCACATATTGGAAGTGAGTGGAAACTACAAAAGAGAGAGATAAAAGCCAGACATCACCTGGAAGGCCTCCTTCTCCCTGTCTGTTTACTTATTAGCTGACCAGGGCTGCTAGAAATAAGGCCTGCTACCATCAATTCACCAAAGTAGTCTTCTGTGGAAGTGCTATATACTTCCTTTTCAAACAAAGAAAAACATAAAAAAAAAAAAAATTGTAGCCAAACACAAGAGATAGAATAGATTAATGTGTTATGTTTGAATCACAGAGAGCCAAGAAGACCCTGTCTTTTTCATTTCCTGCAAGGAAGAATGATGACTTCTCTTCACTAATTTTTCAAAAAGGTCGTACAAATAGCTGAGCACACAGACCCCGGGGCCAGCCTCCTCAGGTTTGATTCTTGGCTCTGCCGTTAAGAATGTCTGTGACCTCAGGCAGTGTCCCTGTAGATAGCACCTTATTACCCAGAGGATAAAATGAGTATGTGTTTGTAACGGGTCTAGAACAGAACCTGCCACATAGGATAAGCTATGGAATAAACTGAGTGTCTTGAGAGATTCTTTGTCTTCGTCATCTTGCCTTTGAGCCACACTCTAACCCAAAAGTTATGTCCTGTCAAGTGTGGAGCAAATGTAGGGCACGTCTTACAGCGTGTGTTTACTGCGTGGCACAGCTCGGTCTGTAACTATTCTCTCCTTTCCAACTACCCTGTATCCTAGGAAAAGTAAGTGAACACCGCCGTCCAGAATCTAAGTAGGCAAACGAATAGGAGGTTCTATTCTAACGTCTGTACTGTAAAGTAATGATGTAGTTTAGAAACTTCTTCTGAGATAGTTACAGCCCTTTGAGAACTATTTGGTTTGATTATAGTTGTTCCTTCAATAGCAGTAATCCATCCCTTGTAATTGTCTTTGTTGAGGTTATTTCTTTAGTAACTCGTGAGATAAATTCTGTTGGTATAGATATTTATTATAAATGATAGGTGTTTTTATAATTGGAAACAATACTGTATTTTTAATAAATCCACTTCAAATGCTTGAGGAAATATTATTGTTTAGCAATAAGTTATGTGCCCATTTTTTTATGCAATGATACCTGAGCACATCACTTATAAAAGTATTAAATCACCAATGTGTGAGCTTACTGTGTAATTATGAGTCTCTGGGGATCACAGAAGAAAATTGAGGCATGCTCGCATTTGATGTTTCAGGTTTAAATCTCCTTGGAGCTTCTTTCTTTCTTCATCAAAAGGTTGGCTTCTCATGAAACATCTTTATTTCTGGAGGCCACTTTCAATAACATCCCTAGCATGACTCACGGTCTGAGATAATGCAGAATCCAACTAGAAACAAGGTATTTAATTCTTCCCGTAAGCCAGTAACCATCGAAGTTTGTACTATCAAAACTGCTCTCTAAAGTAGGGGATTTCTTAACCTTCTGACTGAGAACATCACATGCTTGTCAGAGGAGGTTCCAACCACCTAGTCAAAGCTGGTGAGAGATTACAGGAAATACTGTAAAGACACGTTTTTTCTTTGTTGTTTGTTTTTCATTTCATGTAGTTTGAAATCTTGACAGTCGCCAGCTGGCAATTAAAGCATGGTGGCACCAACATTACATTATTAAGCACTACCTAATTACGCCATTGCAAATCTCATGGTTTCAAGGGCTTTTTCGTTGTTTTTATTGCGGCTATCGTATGCCTAACATAAATGTTCCCATTTTACACTTCAGTGTTCCATTCAGTGGCACCAAATCCGTTTACAGTGCACAGCCATCACTACCATCCATTTCCAAAACTTTTTCAGCATCCCCCCAAAATCTCAGTACCCATTAAACAACAACTCCACATTTCAACACCTGCCCTCCATCCCCAGGAACCTCTATTTTGCTGTCTCCATGAATTTGCCTATTCTAGATACCCCACGTAAGTGGGATCATGCAACAAACTGCTCGGTACTGATAATTGAGCTTCAATAAAGTGTCTGGGTCTTGTCATAGTAGTTCTGTGAAAGAAGGATATATTTTGTGACTGTCAAATTCACTTTAACTTGGCAAGGTCAACTAAACTTTTAACCTTGATCTTACTAGAAATATTTTCAACACCAACTATTTCTATGAAAGTACTAAAGATGATATTTTCCTGAAAGAATAGTATGTATCTTTAAAGCTCTTAAATTTTCTTTTAAAATATTGAAGATGTTAAAATTAAAAACAAACCACTTAAATGTTTAATTCCAAACAACAGAGGTAATTTGAGTGTTGTGTAAATATTTTTAGAAAAAAAAATCAGTACCAGACAAGAGCTACTTTAGGAGAAGTGAAGTTACTTTCATTCATAATTTAAAAACCATAATTCAGTTCACTCCAAACTTAATTTACACTACTAAGGTATGTAGTCTGGATATGTGTATCAGAATGAATGCTCCATCAAAGCAGGGATATTTGTGTCTTTTGTTCACTACTCTATCTCCTCTGCTTAAAAGAGGTATGGCACATAGAGGGCCAAGGTAAGTTGTTGTTGAATATTATTAGCCTTACAGGACCTAGGGTTCCACAAACCCCAAGACACACACATTCAATTATTCTGTTACATCCCCTTAAACACCGAGAAGAATCTGTCTTCACTGGCAAAGATCTCTTGGGTTGTCCAAGTCGCACCTTAACTCAATCTCCTCTCAGAGTGGTGATTCTTTAGAACTCAGTCCTTCCAGATTTGCCGGTCATGTTCCAGAGTTGAGACTTCACCATTTCTATGTGCTTTCCAAAGCACCACAAATGAGTCTTAGGCACCTGTACATAGAATTGCAAAACCTTCTCTGTCTAAACTTCCTGATCTGCCTCTCCACTTGCATTCCACATCCCGAGGCATTTCCACACTCCATTTTTTCCAACAAGATCATCATTTTTGCCCTAGCTCCGTGAGCCTCAAAATTCAGTCAATTGATTTCAAACATCATAATTTTTTATCTTCTCTGTTTCACTTAATGAAATAATAATAGCTCTAAATAATACTAAAGTCTGCAAAACCACATTATTGTACAGTAGTTATATTTCTATTATATGCTTAAATAAATGCATAATTATTATACTTAAAACTATTCATCAATATATTACATAAAATCCCATTGCCTACCATCAATGATAGAGGTTTTACTTTTTGAAAATATTTATTAATCCCTAACCCAATGCTCTTAAAATCAAATTCTAATATTTTATGTTTATGTTAATATTAGTAATGATTAACCCATAATAGATGTAAAGCACACAGATATTTGGGGGCTTTCCACATAGGCCCCTTTAGTTCATTGAGATCAGAAAGGTATTGCTAGTTTTCTATGTTTGAGAGGTAATTCAAACCTCTTTGTCAAATGTCACAGATTCCCAATAAAAGCTGCACTCATCAGATTTCCAATGTGTTAAGTCTACTCTTGTGTAAATCCTGGGATAATTACCCACAGTCCTTTAATCAGGAAGGTTACCTGGAACTACAGTGTCTAGACCAAGTCTCAAGCATCTTCTAATGCCTTATAAATCCCACATTAGATCTTCCCTAATAGAGTCCCTTATTGAATGCCTTATCCTATTTCCAGACTGGCTTTTCAGTATTTCCCCTGACACTCAGGAGTCATGTGTATATACGAGGACTGTGCAGAAAAAAAATCCAGCCATAAATGCCTCTATTTTTCCTATTACATGGCTGGATACTTTCTGGACAGCCCTTGTATTATCAGAGATGCCTTATTAGGTCAGGTTCACAAGAAAGCAGATCCCAAGACAAAGCTTTCTTGCAGGAGGTTGGCAAAAACTCTCAGAAACAACCCTTACTTGTAAGGGAGAGAGGGGAGAAGGGTTAGATGGAAGAAGTGTCACAGCAGCAGTCTCAGGAGACCTAGCAACTCTGCAGGTGAAGAGGACGTTAGATTTGACTCAAATTCAGCAAGCTGGCTGAACTTCACTAGCCCAACAGAGGCCAGATACGGTGTGTGAGCTGCCCCTGAGAGAAGGGCCTTAACCTTGGGCAATGTAGCTCCTTCATCAACAAAACCAAATTGTGAACTGTCATTTGTTCACTCTGGCAGCTAAAGAAATAAATGCCCCAATATTAAGGAGGAGATCTGTACAATGATCTACAAATCTACTGCAAGAGCTTCCTATTTTATCAGATAGGGAAAAAAATATTTTCATGTGAATAAAGTTCACAGCATTCTCCATTATTTGGAAAACCTCTTTGTATTATAATTGTTTATCTCACTCACTAAATCATGACTTCATTGAAGGCAGACGTCATACTTTTACAACTTTGTAATTCCTGCTATCTGGCATAATTAGTATATAGTTGCTCAATAATTATTAAATCACCAAACTAAAATACTGGATCATTGACACAAGTCCATAAAAAATCAAATTATAATAAATTAATAGTGTTTGAAAGTCATGAACTTGGCTAACAGACATGCATGACTGTTTAAATGTTGTTGACAGGATACAAATGCCAAATGGACTGTATTACAGCATTTTGTTATAGAATGTGATGAACTGTACTCTTATCCAGGGGTTTTCAAATATGCTACCTTTTAGGGTTAAGGAAACAGGTAGCTTATTTTTCCCTCTGCAACTAGAACAACACTGACATTTTAAGTTTGCATCATCATCCCATCCCTTAAAAAAAAAAAAAAAAAAAGTCCGTACAAATTGAATAGTTCCCAACAGCCATTTATACTACATCTATGAAGAAAACACTGTGTCCTAGTTTGACTGGCCCTCCACAGCAACATGCTGAGACTGGAGGGCTTATAAACCACAGACACTGATTTCTCCGGAGTCTGGGCAGTGCCAGATCAGGGCACTATTCAGTACCTGGTGAGAGCTCACTTTCTGGTTCATAGAGTTAGTTATCTTATTGCTAGAATCTCACCTGGCAGAAGGGGTGAGAAAACTCTGGGGTCTTTTTTATAAGAGCTTATCCCAGTCAAGAGGGCTCTACCTGACGCTGGAGGTTCACAGGGATGTCCAATGGAGGGCTCAGCTCAGAGCAGTGGTGATCAGGTTCTTGTCCCCTTGCAAGAAAGTATTCAAGAGCGAGACAGAGGCCGGGAAGCACCAGGAGTTCACTGAAAGGGAAGTGTACACTTGAGAGGGAAGTGTAGGTGAACTCAGAGAACAAGTCACCCCCAAATAGTCACAACAGGGGTTTTCATCCCTCCCCTGGCAGGAATTGATGACATCCCATTGATGTGGTTCTTTCACCTCCTCCCCCTGAGAGGGGGGACCCTCTGTTTTCTGCTCTTTCTTCCCTATTTGACTCTTCCAGAATTGTCATGCTGCCGCATGGAAGTCTGCAGTAACCACAGTGCAGTGTAAATGAGATTCTAATGACATTAATACTAGCTAACAGTCAAGTCTGAGTCATAGGGGTCAGCCTAGTTGGATGACACTGGTACTGGTTTGTTTCCAGCTGCAGATGCCAGATACAGTTAGTTATTACTTGTGTAACCAGTCAGGCACCCCATGTTGTACCCTGGAGGGGGTGGTCAATTTCCTAGGCTACTTATCCTACTTCACACCCTCATGACTAATCACCTTTCAAAGGCATCGCTTGCAAATACCATCACAATAGGGATTAGATCAGTGGTTCTCAACCTTCCTAATGCCTTAACCCTCTAATACAGCTCCTCATGCTGTGGTGACCCCCATAAAATTATTGTCGTTGCTACTTCATAACTGTAATGTTGCTGCTGTTATGAATTGTCATGTAAATATCTGATATGTGTTTCCCATGGTCTTAGGCGACTCCCGTGAAAGGGTCGTTCGACATCCAAAGGGGTCGCTACCCACAGGTTGAGAACTGCTGGATTAGATTTAAAGAAACGAATTTTGAAAGGATAGGAGCATTGAGTTTACAACAACTGTACTACAATTTCTCATATTTACAAACAGTTCTAAAGTAAGATAATGTATAAAAATAGAAAAATTAGCCATATCATGTCATTTAAAAAAATTATAAGATTGATAAAAATAGTTTTAATTTTGTCTAGATTCCTAAAATAACATTGAGGCTATTGGTTTTAGATCTTTCTTCTTTTGTAATGTGTGCACTTAATACCCTAAATTCCCTCTTACCACTGCTCTTTACTGCAGTCCACAAATTGTGGTAAGTTCCCTTTTCAGTTTTATTTACTTCCAATATTTCAAAAATTTCTCTTCATGGAGCTAAACATTTGTCTTCTTTAACCCAAAAGTTAACTTAGAAGTTTATTGACTAATTTCAAATATTTGGGGATTTGCCAGCTATCTTTCTGTTTGATTTATATTTTAATTCCATTGTGTCTGAGAGTATACTTTGTATGTTTTCTATTCCATTAAATTAGTTAAGGTATATTTTATGTCCCAGAATGCGGTCAGTCTTAGTGAATGTTCAGTGCGAGTTTGAGAAGGATGTGTATACTCTACTGTTATTGGTCGAAGTATCCAATAGCAACCATTAGATCAAGTTTATTCTGATTCTAAATATATTCTGATTTTCTGCCCAATGATGTATTGAAGGCTTCAACTATAATAGTGAATTTGCCTATTTCTCACTCCAGTTTTATCTTTTGCCTCTATTTTTTGACACATTTAAGAAAGATTAAAATTGACTTATCGTTAATGCAATGCCCATTTATCCAGGATAATTTTCTTTGTTCTGAAGTATGCTTTGCTTGAAGTTAATATAGCTACTTAAGTTTTCTTTTGATTATTGTTAACATAATATATATTGCTCCATCCTTTTAACCAATCTGAGATTTTATTTTTAAAGTTGTCTTCTTTATGTTACACAACATAAAGTTGAGTCGACTTTTTTATTCACTCTGACAATCCCTGAATTTTAATTGGTGGTGTAACCATTCACATTGAAGAGTTATTCCTGATATAGTTGGATTTATATCTAACAGGTCTGAATTTGTTCTACCCCCACCCTGTTTCTGCTTTGTCTGGCGATTAAGTGAGCCTTTTAGATGATTTCGTTTTATCTCCTATCTTAGCACAAAAAGTTGGTTTTTAAAAATTTGATGGTTGCCTTAGATTTTCCCCATATACATTTTTAACTAATGTAATTTTCATTCAAATAATACTATACACCTTCACCTGTAGTGCAGGTACCTTATAGCAGACTATTCTCAATTCCTCCTTCCTCTCCCTGTGACATCTCTGCCTTTCATTTCACTTATCTATATGCTATCATCGCACAGGACATAGTCACTACTATTACTTTAATAAAGTTATATCTAATAAGAATAAGATAAATAAAATATTTTTCTTTCATCTTATTTTTTTTTCTCCAACATTTTTTCTTCAGGTAGACCCAAGTTTGTGGCTTATATATCATTTTCATTCTGCTTAAAGCAATCTTTAAACATGTTTTGCATACATGTACACTGGCAATGAATTCCCTCAGCTTTGTTTGTC
The DNA here is from genome assembly GCA_004026885.1 of Lyroderma lyra. Taxonomy (NCBI): domain Eukaryota; kingdom Metazoa; phylum Chordata; class Mammalia; order Chiroptera; family Megadermatidae; genus Lyroderma; species Lyroderma lyra. The sequence goes on along the minus strand of PVJL010003709.1, from coordinate 97,833 downwards.
TAAGAACGTTTTTATTTCTCTTCCACTTTTAAATTTTGAAGCCAAAACAGTACTTGATAAATAATGAGCACTTCAAAAACATCTACTAAATGAATTGATAGGGTGAATGAATGAAAAAGGCATGAATAGTCATCTATTTCATTGAAGTTGTAGGTATGCCAAGAAGAGACTTCTCTTCAAACCCTTTCACTATTAGCCTACTTCAGCTGAAAGTTCTTTTGGAGTTTTCATAGATTTCAGTCTGCAAGTCTTTTCACATTTCTGAGGTTATATTAATGTTGAATTACTCTGGGAGAAATGACAGAGAAGTCAGTGTCACCTAACAGTTTAGTAGAAAATTTGCATAAACCTAAACAAAATTGCCTGAAGACTGTCAAGATTGGCAGCCCTCACATATTTACCTTGGTAGGATTTTCTTCTTTGTGAATCCTTGAGAAGGAAAAGAAAATGTCTTTAATATTAAATCCCTTCCCTTATCACAATTATATCTGCATATTTAAAAAACACAACTCTGCTGCATTGTAATTTTTGCTGGAGAATTTCCATGTATCATTGGCTAGTCTAATGCCTGACACATAAATAGTTGTTAATAAATGATACTTTCTATTAATAATTGATTCAACAAATGAATGACTGGGCTTAGCTCATGCAATTGGTTGAGGGATGAAGCTTTGCTATAGAGCACGCTCATGTCTTGCCCTATAGTAGGAGTCTGCAAACTTTCAATAAAAGGCCAGGCATTAAATATTTTTGGTTTTTTGGCCATAAATCTCTAGTGCAACTATTCAGCTCTGGCATTTTAGAGCAAAAGAAGCTATAAACATTATGTAAATAAATGGTCATCACTGTGCGTCAATAAAACATTATTTTTAAAAATAAAATGTGGGCTGTATTTGGGCCATGCACCCTAGAGTCATGATGTTTGTCCTGTGCTCTAGAATTTCCTATTTCTCTTTCCACTGAATATTCTCTCTAGGATATATCATAGGAAGCTCAATCTCAGCATGTTGAGAGCGGAATTTATCACTGTTAACCCACATAAACATTCTCTGTGTATTTTTCATCTTAGGAATTGCCATAACTGTCCACTCAAATAATCAACCATCTAAGGATTCTTCTTGTGATATTTAACTGTCATTCCTTCTTTACCTCCACTGGTGGCCCCTGGATTGAGCATCTGCCCTAGTATGCTGCAAATAAACTATGGTTATACTTTGCCTCCAATGTTGTCATCCCCTAATTTATGATGCAAAAAGTCACCAGAGAGAAATATAAATATATCTATATATCTATATATCTATATATAGATATATAGATATAAAACTTAAAAATCTGATTATGATGTTTCCTGCTTCAAAGTCTTCAAAATCTACATAAAGATAACAAATAAGTGGCTAAACTTTACTTATGATCTTCAACTCGATTTTAATTCATTTGATTTCTTGAAAAATCAGAACATCTAGCAATATTGGATCATCACTATTTTTTTGCCTAATTAAAAACTATTTTTACTTTTTTATGTATATATTTTAAAACAGATCCATTTCTTTTTATTTCTTCTCTGGTCTCTGGAAGTATTAAAATTGGGCATTTTTATTCTAAGTAACTCGGTGCTGTTCAATAAAACTTTATGCAGTGATAAAAATGATTGGATCCACACTGTCCCAAATAGTAGTAGCCACTAGTGGCTGTTGAGCACTAGAAATGTGGCCAATTTGACTGTGGAATTTAATTTTTAATTATATTTAATTTAATTTAATTAACTAAAGTTAAAAATATTGGATAATACAGAAATAAATCACACTACCTAGAATAGATTTATGTCAGGTTCTTGCTCAGGTTTTTCAGCCTCGTCTCTAGGTGTGTTCCTCCGTGCCCTATGCGTGTCACAAACCATGGCGAACAACCTGGATGGCCCCAAATGTATCCCATTGTTTCACACTCCCTGGCTCAGCTGATGCTTCATTTCTCTTCTATCAATTAGTAAATTTTACTTAAGTTTCAATATTTATTTAAAATATAACTTCTCCATAAAGTCTAACTTGATCTTTGCCATTGCCTTGATCCTTAGCAGTAGTTATTAACTTCTTTTTATCATTCACACCATCATGTACTTAGGAAAGACTTTTCCCAAACTATCTACATCATTCAATTTGTTTGTTTGTATGTCTCTCTCTCTTTGCATTTAATACATTTCTTGAAAATAAAGATATTGCATTATTATCTTTAGTAGTTAGCACAGTGGGTACTCTATAGATAGTAAATATTTGTTGAAAAAAAAATGGCATGGATGAACTTCTTGGGATACAACATTGTAAATTACGATGAAGAGACCAAGGGGTGATTAATATTATTTATACTTTCCTAATGTTATCCCACCTGAATCCCATAGCATGTCCTCTAGTTGGCATTGGTGCCCTTTGCAGATAAGAACCCAAATAAAAGGTCTGTTTTGTACTCAATGGAATGGGCATAGGGCAACTCCAATTCAGAAGGGCAACTTCTGCCCTAAAGGACATAATTAACCTCAACTATTAATAGTCATTCTTATGAGTTTCTAAAATAGAACACATTCATCTTCCTGTTGGATTTTTTTCACAAAATGTCTTGGTTTAGTGCTAGATTAAAAGGTAGAGTTAAATGGACATGACACATTGTTTTGGATTTCTTTTGCTTTGGAGTAATCTATATTTTTGTAACCAGTTTTTACTGACAGAGCCACAGAACGACAGTGTGGTTTAAAATTGCCTATGAAGCACAATGTGTTCATGAAAAAATGTTATAGAAATACTCTTTCTTTGCCATTATGTTCAGTTTCTCCAAATAGTGGATGTGTCACTGAGGTAAGAGGGTTACTTGACTCTTTTCATACTCCTTTCACCAAAGCCTCCTGTATAGTATTTTTCAAAGTATATTAGTAGCAAGTAACCCACTTACATCAAGATATCTTTATTGCTACTCCAGAAAAACATCTGGCATTCATGCCACCTCACCTCCTCACCCTTTAAGTCCCTGTCCATTTGGGTATAGGACTTAAAGAGAGAGTGTGGTGCATGGGAGAAGGTTTGTTTTTGCAGTCTGCATTAGTTTCCCATCTCTGTTGTAACAAATGACTTAACACAAATTTATTATGTTACAATTATGGACATCAGAAATCTGGAATGGTCTCACTGGTTTAAAATGAAGATGTAGGTAGGGCTGTATTCCTTTCTGGAGATGCTAGAGTAGAATCTGTTTTCTTGCCTTTCCAGTTTCTGTAAGGCTACCCCCGCGTTTTTGGTTCATAATCTTCCATCTTGAAAGCCAACAATGGCTGAAACATTGTTTCTCACAGCACATCACTCTCACACTGACCCTTCTGTCTCTTCCATGTTCAGGGGCCATTGTGATTACACTGAGCCCACCTGGCTAATCCAGGATGCTCTCCCTATTTTAAACTCAGCAAATTAGCAGACCTAATTTCTTTGTTTTATACGTAGAATGTATAATTTCTTAATGTCTCATGAGCAGAGAGAGTTTTATGCAACCGGATAATATTTCCCCACACAAAACACACAAAGTCTTAGGACAGTCATCTTCCCCTACAAATAAAAATCCATATTTAATATATTCTTCAGAGTATTTCCTTTTCTTCTGTGTATTATCTGAGAGACACACCTTTTTACTGTCTCCCAGTGTGGGTGTACTTGTAGCTTCGGATACACGTTGAGAAGTATTTGGTGGCAGATTATAATCCACATCAAGTTTTGGTTTTCTAACTGTTCCTGTTTTCAACCACTGATCCATAACTGACATGCTTAAAAATCACTGGTAATAGTAACTGAAACTATGCTAAACATTAAATTAAACTACTTGAAAAGAATCATGATTAAAGACAATGCCCTTACTTTTAGTCAGTCAGTAACTAAACTGATCAAAAAACACGGCTATGGATGTATTTCTATGTTTGGGGAAGTTCTAGAAACGTTGCAAATGGATTGCTGTGAAACTATGCATAATGATTGGTAGAAGAGCGGTTTGGGGGAAGGGTTCATAGCCACATCCTCACCAATCATCATTCACTAATGTGATCTAATTTTGAAGTGTCTCCATGAACAATGATTCAAACTTAACATTTATTGTTTTATAACTAACATTTTGCATTTTTTTTTTTTTTTACTTTACTTGTCTTTTCGCCATTACTGATTATTTTTTGCATACCCCTGAACGGCCCAGCATGTACCACCAGGTATACACATAGCACCACTTTAGAACCGATGTCCTAGACAATAATGTTAACGTTGAGAAAATTATATTTGCTTTTTAAGTTTATTTGGGTATAAAATACTCTCTAGTATTATTAAACTTTACTGAGAAAGCTAATTACTAATACTAACAAACTAGTGACAGACTTTCTCTGTTACTGGTGATAAGTTTTTTAGAACAGATATTTCTCAGGACACTAAATGCAGGATGAGATCCACTTGCCCCTATGGGATTAGTCTGCACAGCTATTGGTGTTTTGAGGAAAAACAGTGACAGATGTTATTTCATTCACTTTTGCTGTCAGGCAGATTTATATAGGCATTGCATGACCACATAGCTAATGTTAAAACCAGAATCTCCACATGTAAAAATATACACACTTGGTTTAAGAACTATGAATTCCTGCTGTATTATCTTATGCTGTAATAGTCCAATGGACTGTGGAAATTTTACTCTTTGGAAAGCCAGTCCTGATTTTATTTTTATTTTTCAACTACAAAATTTTTGAGCCATTTCATAGATTTGCCTTTGATATTTGCTTGAGGGTGTGATGATTTGCAATGTGGGATCACATAATAATTCAGAGACAAAGCTCTGGAATCAGAGCTTGAGTCCAAGTCATCCATTGGAGACACATGACCTCGAGGAAGTCCTTCAACTTCTCTAATCTTTCTCTGTAAATAATATGCATTAGCCTCAGCTACTGCAAGCTTTTATAAGAGAAGTCATTTTCACTTCTTATTCACATATTTGGCATACAGTAATACTTGTTAAGTATTATTATTACTTTACATTAGTTAGGGTTTGAGCAGAAACAGGACAATCAAATTGAAAAGACTTTAATGAAGGGATTACACAAAGGTGTGGTCAAGCTGTAAAGAAACTAGAGGGAATCAACCGGGAACCAGCAACAGAGGCAAACAATGGCTCTCTCTAGAGGGAAAAGGAAAGGGCCTGGCATTGTTGGAAATCTCTAGTCTTATGGGAGGAGCAGGGAGGTCACTGAATAAGTGCTGCAGCAAAAGCAGGGGACACAGCCACTGACACGATCACATCACATGCTGGTGGGGAGGGAGGTGAGAAAAATCTTTTCCTCCCTCCCTGCAAATTCTTATTTGTCAGACCTGGTGGAAGCTAGAGACTAAGAAAGCACCCTAATGAAACCCCTAGAGGTCAGCCCTCTGGGGCACAGGACGGGACAGAGGTGGCATATAGAGTATAGCCAGCATGGCCTTAAACTAACAACTTCCTCCTGAGATCCTGCATCTCCTGCTGCATGAATTATGACAACCTGGGCTTGCTGGCCAAGCAAGTGTGGGCTCTGGCCTATCTAGGATGCAGCTCTGGGCTCCATCCATCCCTGTTGTTCCAGATGCCAACTACTCTCTCTCTCTCTCTCTCTCAGCCATGTGGAATTCTTTATACTCAAGGGTCTTGGGGTCACAAGTCCACAGCACTTCCCTGTACTTCTCAGCTTGGCCTGATGATGGAAAACCATTGCCAAGGTTGCTTAGATGTGAAGGAAGACACGGTGTAGGCTTAGTTGTGTGAATCTATTGAATCTTTTCCAATACTGGCAACCCTGAGATGAGCAGCCAGGCCATCAGCCCATTTTCCTCTCCCAAAGATACACTCTGGGGATGCAAGTAGTGTTCACTCTGCTTTTCTGGGTCCTTCAATAAAACTATGAATAGAAGAGGGTGAATTCATAAAATATAAAGTACCTGCCAGTTGCCCTTCACATCAGTAGATTTAGGTTAGGAACTCCCTTTCCTATGAAATGGTTGGTACTTTTAAATTGCTTCAATTACACGAGGATTTCAGGAGAAATAAGATGCTGGCATGATATGTGATTAAACAGGAAAACATGTTTTTATAACATCCCTATGGCTTTAGAAGCAGCTCTATGTAATTTAAAGCAGAAGATTGAGGTGAATTTCTAACTCTACTACTCACTGACAAAGAGAGCTCATTTAACCTCGCTGAGTAGTCACACTTTTATCTGTGATGTTAGGATGTTAATATTTTCCCTGCTCTAGAAAAGAAAGCATGATATAAGAATCATAAACAGATATGAGAAGTTTTATATAAATTATAACTTATTTGGGAAATATTCTTTTTTCTTTTCTCTCTCTGTCTTTCTCTTTCTGTCTCTCTTTTCCTGGCAAAAAAACTTGGCTGTTCTCTAACTTGGGAAAATCTTGAGGCTTTGGTCATGAGTTATGTATTGACTAGCTTTAAGACTTGGAAGGAGTCATATAACACTAAACAGATGACACACACTTTAAAGATATATTCTTTTAAAAGCATATTGAATAAAAGATATTTAATTTCATCTTTCACTTGGTCACTTTAATTATGCAATGTTATTTAACAATAACATTGCACAAATATTTGAACAGCAATTATTTTTTGAGACCTGGATGGTTTTACAATTCTTTCCTAAGTTAATACAGAATAATATTGTTTCAAATAATATGATTGATAATGGCTAATGCAGTTATGCTGTTCATATAACTTTAAGAAAATGTTTATTCTCATCATAAAAGAATGATATAGTATACCAGATGGAAATTCACTTACTCCTTAGGGGTAAAGAATGCAAATAAAATAGCTATGTAATAATATGGTCCAGCTGCACTTCAGGGTTGAGCAGAGGCCCCAGTTGTGATGTGACATCTGAAAGATTTTTCACAACATATTTTCCAGCTGAAATTTGTCATGTCCAGATACAGAACCTGCCAAATTAAAAAGAAAAAAAAAAAAACTACACAGATGCTAGATTTTAGACAAGAAGGAATTTGTACAAGTTAGGAATTGTTCTCTAACTACCACACCCCCATCATGCCACACCAAAAAAAAAAAAAGAAAAAGAAAAAAAAAAGCAATTCAACAACTTAAAGAAATATTGTTGAATGAATCTATACAATAGGTAAATTCTAACCTGCTTTAAGAGTCTTTTCTTAAACTTTATTGAGATATAATTGACACATAACATCGTGTAAGTTTAAGGTGTACACGTAGTGATTAGATACATGCATATATAGTGAAATGATCACCACAATTAGGTAAGTTGACACATCCATTATCTCACATAGTGTGTGTGTGTGTGTGTCTGTGTGTGTGGTGAGAACATTTCAGAACTACTCTCTTAGAAACTGTCAAAGATATATAGTACAGTATAGTGACCACACTGTACATTAGATCCCCAGGACTTATTCATCTTATAACTGGAAGTTGGTATTCTGAGCAATAGCTCCCCATTTCCCCACCTGCAGTCCCTGGCAACCACCATTTGGGGCTCTCCAAGAGTTTGTCTTTATTTCTCTACATCAAATGCATCAAAAGCTCACAATGGAGGGTATTTACACGTATGAATGTTCATGTGTGCATGTGTGAACGCGTGTGTGGGCATGTTTGCAACATATGGACCATTTCTGGGAAAAGCAAAGACATTCAGGAAATACACATGCACTTTTTACCACTGTTCACAAGGTCTCATGCTCGTGTCTCTGCCTCACTGATTCACACGCTACTGGGAAGTCAGCTGGTGTCCTGAAAAACGTTCTCAACTGTGAGTCAAGGGAACTAAGTTTTAAGGCCAGATTCTCCCATTTGCATGAGTGGTGGCCATGACGACAACCCTGACACTTGGTGGATGTGAGGCTCTAAATGAACAGACACATGCTTGCACTCAGGAATCTCCTAGGGTCCTCTGAAGACTGAAATACATTGAAACTCACTTCTAATTTCAGAATTCAATTATATGCAGCTTACATTGCCTCCCCCCAAAAAATGGCCTCTTAATAGAAAGTGTTTTGTTTCATTTTGTTTTGTTTTAAAATAATCCATTCATTTTTTAGAGTGGTTTTAGGGTTACAGGAAAATTGTACAGAAACTACAAGGAGTGCTTGTATACTCCCCGCTCTCCTCTCACGGTTTCCCTATTATTAGAATCTGGCTTTAGTGGGGTGCATTTGTTACAACTGAAGAGCCAATATTGATACATCAATTAAAGTCCATAGTTTCCATCAGGGTTCACTTTTCATGTTGTACATGTGCCTAATGTCAGGTGTCCATCACTCCAGTGTTATACAGAGTCATTTCAACCACCCTAAATGTGCTCTGTGCTCCACCTACTCAGCCTGCTTTCCCGCCTCCTGAACGCTAGGGAACTGCTGACCTTTTTACTATCTTTACAGGTTTGCCTTTCCCAGAAAGTCATACGGTTAGAATCATATGGTACACAGACTTTCCAGACTGTTTCCCTTCTCTTCGCAACGTGCAGGGAAGAGGCCTTCATGTCTTTTACAGCTGCGTACTGTATTTTTATGACTGAATAATATTCCATTGTACAAATGCCCTACTGTGTGTTTACATACTATCCTATTGAAAGACATTTGGTTGCTTCTAATGTGGGGCAATTATTACCAAAGCTGTTGTAAATAATGGTGGGCAAGGTTTTGTGTAGACATGCAATTTTAACTTATTTGAATAACTACCCAGGAGCGGGATTGCTGGATTGCATTTTAAGACTATGTTTAACTTTGTAAGAGATTGCCACACTGGCTTACACAGTGGCTATATCGTTTTATAGTCTCACCAGCAAAGAATGAGAGTTTCTATAAACAAATGCTTTTTATTTTAAGAAATATGATCTAAACAAAGTCAGTCAAAATAGCTTGAGTATGGATAGTTTAAAAAAATAAACATTCATTAACTTATAATTTCTATCAGGAATTGTTTATATACAATAAAAGCATTTCATATATGTCTCATAGTTGTTTTATAGACTTCACAATCCATTAAAATATAGATACTGAGTCATATATATCTAAGATATTCCACATACATGAAAAATTGTGGTTTCGCATAAGACCTTTTAAGAACACTTTTAGCAACATGAGCTAATGTTTATTACATTTCATGTATGTTTGTATTACTGCAAGCTATGTACACAATCGCTGAGTCCCAGGAATTTCTATGACACATCTGAGATAATCAGATGTCAGTGTTGATGTTAACTGAATTTCAGGACTTGGCCTCTACTCGATGCAGACATTTGCTAGTGAGGTCCAAGTGTGTAACATTTACAATCCTGCTGTATAAGAAATTAAATTCTTCAGGCCTAAACTCTAAACGTTGGAGCATGATATCCTTTTATAATAGAGTTCTTCATTTCCTCTCTACTTTTATTTATTGCCACTCCTCCTCAGGTCTAAGACTCCAGACATAAAGAAATAATTGACATAAGAATGTCTGCTTCAGTCTCAAACTTCTGGAAGCTAGTAGTCTATACTGGATTTGGACGTGAGTCCTAGAATCTGGGTTGAGTTCCCAGGTTCTGCAGTTCTGCTATTTTGAAAATGGGTTAAGTCATTTAACTTTTATTAGCCTCGATTTCCCCACTTACAAAAAGTATAATAGTTACTTCATAGAGTTGTTATGGGGATTAAATGAGACAATATCTCTAAACATTTTAGCAAAGCAGAGAGAGCAAACAAGAAATGTGAACGAGTATTATTTTCATTAACAATGTTGGACACATTGCTTTTGACCGACTGTACACTTCCTGGGCCTCATTTATTTATACAAGGCCCTTCAGGGGTCTTCCTTGGCAAGCCTTGACTGTGCGCCCCCACTAGCAGGATGAGTGAGTTCTCCTTGCTGGATGGCTCCTCCCCGTTCCCCTCGTCCTAAAACTCCTCACTCCATATAATTTGCTGCCTTTATGCTTCTGTCACTAACCTGGCAATACCCTCTGTGTTATTCCTTGGGTATTGTCAGCATATTGTGGTCGCATCACTTAGGAATCCTTCAGTTAAATAACAGAAAACTCGACTCAAATTCAGCCCTAAACCTACAGAACAACTTAGTGGGGTAAGTCACTGAAGACCAGAGGTACAGTGTCACCCCATGTCTCAATGATGTCATAAAACTCTCAATTCCTTTTCACACACACCCCACCCTGGCTCCTTTTCAGTTCTGTTTGAACGAAAGGCTGCTTTCTCTTGGGTTACAGGACGGCTGCCAGCGTCTGCTGGGGGCTACCAGGCTTCTCACGTAGGGTGAGCAAAAGGCAAGAACCTCGTTCAGAGGAGCTCTCATGGGCAACTAAGGGAGCTTCGTCCTCAGAAACCATCGCCCATCACCTTGACCTGAATTAAATCACACGGTCATCCCTGAAGGCCTTGAGCGTGGGTGGTGCCTGTGGGCTTAGGTCAGCTTGGTCATACCTTGACCAGAGTTTGGGGTTACCTTTCCCCCATGACGAGAGCTGCACAGAGAAGAGAGATACTCGAGTAAAATTAGAGTTATGGTTACCAATAAAATTAGGAGTGAACACGGCAAATACGAGAAGAACATCCTCCCTTTTTTAAAGGCAACAAAACTGGATCAGAAAATATCGTGGGACCTTAGATACGATAGCAACTATGAAACAGCACAATGTCCGCCATGCCTACCCTACATCTACCTCTATAAAATAAAATCCTAATTCTGTGCTTGGGAGCTAGCTTCCAACCTGTACATTACAAGTTGTATACACGGTTGGGATTTTAATATGAGCTTCGTGAGAACAGGGTCCTGCTGAATTCCCAAGTCATAGAACAGCACTTGACACCTGGTACCATACAACAAATATCTGTTTAATTAATTAATACAATTAATATTTCCACTGTTTGAAGTCCACAAATGGAGAGACCACAAACACAGAAGCTGGGGCAAAACATTCACGTTTGTTATGTCTGGATGATTAAGACGTCCCAAAGCTCTTTGCTAATGACTAATTTTACATGGCATTAGAAAAAATGAGAGCGAATAAAGACCATGTGTCCCACAGAACTCGTTTCGACTGCGTGAGCAGCTGCATCGTAAGACAACGAATGAATAAAGAAATGAGAGCCACAAGGCAGAGACTTCGCACTTGCTGGAGGAGAGAAGAGCTAACCAGTTCCAAGCTGTTCTCAGTGAGGTGTTAGCATCTAAGTCAGAACACAGAGCTTCTCTGCATAAACCTTTGCAATGGCTCTGCATTTCCATTAGAAAAAAAATCAGTCAAGATACTTAAAAGGTGTATAAGGCCTTCAGGAACAACCCCGACTCCTCCCCTTGCCACCACCTCTGTAAGTTTCTGACTTACCTTGTGATAGGATGCCTCCCTCAACTAAGCCAGGCACCCTCCTGCCACAGGACCCTTGCACTATGAATTCCCTTGCCTGAAAAATTCTTCCCTTACATTGTACAACGCTGCTGAGGGCAACCTCTCAACAAGGCTAACGTGGTCACCCCACTGAATGCTGTACAAAGCCTGTCCAACCTGCAGCCCAGGGCCACATGCGGCCGGGATGGCTTTGAAATGCGGCCCAACAGTTTAGTTTGTAAGCTTTCTTAAAGCATTATGAAAATTATGCACGGATCTCATCAGCTATCATTAATGTGAGTGTATTTTACGTGTTGCCCCAGACAATTATTCTTCTTTCAGTGTGGCCCAGGGAAGTCACAAGGTTCCTGTCTTCCATGCTGACACTAAATCCCCCACCACACTCTAGCTTTATTTCCAAAGCATTTATTATCTTCTCACATGCTACACACTGCATTTGCATCACTATTATTCATTTTCTATCTCCCCCTTAAGAATGTGAACTCTTTGAGGGTAGTGATTATTATTTAGTTCACTGGTTTAGTCTGAGCCATACTCATAGAATGAGATTTGGCCCACAATACAGTCTCAGTACACATTGACTAAATAAATGACTGAATGAGCAGGCACTGGATTAACCATTCTTTCAAGACAGTAGTTGAGCTTATCTCCTACAGAACAGTAACCCAGAGGGCAACTTGAGTGTCTGCCTCAACTTTTTCCCAACATGCTATGATTTATCTAGGCCTCTTCTATGTTAGAAAACCATTTTGCCAAACAAAATACATTTTGGGCATATTTAATGCTCTGATTCGCCCCCCCAACCCCCCCCCCCCCCCGCATTTTAACGAAACCCAACTGTCAAATTAGCATAACAGTGACCAGTTCATAGCAAATTGTGGGTTTCTAGACATTTGTCAGATATCCATGTAAATAAAAAAATCTGAGCACAAGTTCAAACATATGTTTTATTGCTCTGTTGGGTGTTCCATAATGGTTGAAACTTGACAGGATATTGCTAGGTGTGAATACTGTTTGGCTAGAGAATGGCACATACCTTTATCTGAAGGACAGAAATTCCTAAAATATTATGATCCTACATTTAAACTTTATTTTAAAGTGCTAGCCAACAAATACTCTCTACTTTGGTGGAATCTTAATTAGACAGAAACCAAGACATATTTAAGAGGGATAAATTCTCCTTGGTGATTCTTTTTCTTTCTGAATTAAGACCTTTCTTTCTAAACATTATTAATTGATACCAGTAATATCCTCACACTTAAAAATAGTCAACTGTTCTCACGGATGGCGATTGTCTCAGTCGCTATAACAAAAAAGTCGTAAGCTGGGTGCCTTATAAATACCTGTTGCTCACAGTTTTCATACGTCCAAGATCACGGTACCTGCCTATTAGGTATCAGGTGAGAACCTCCTTCCTCACTGAAGGCCTTCTCACTGTAATCTCACATAGAGAAGAGGGTGAAGGAGCTCTCAGGGCCTCTTGTATTAGGACACCCAGTCCATTCATGTGGACCCCACCCTCATGACTTAATCACTCATCACAGGCCCCACCTTCTAATATCATCACATTGGGGGCTAGGATTTCAACATACGAATTCTAAGGGGATACACGCATTCCCTCTCTAGCAGCGAGTATTTGGCACTATTTTTTAAGTTAAATTGATGAGCCAGGCACTCTTCTAGAGAAAGGGGGCTCAGTGATGAACAATATGGACAAGTTCTCTGCCCCCCTGGAATTCACATGGCCTCTTTATGGCCAATAAATCATGCCTCTTCCTATATCCCACTCTTGTGTAGTCCTTCTCCTTCAATCTGACCTTGATCTGTAACCCACGTTAACCAATAGAATGCAGAGGAAATCATGCTATGCAAATATTAGCCTAAAGATTAAGAAGGATGGGAGTTGCTGCTATTGCATCCTGGGGAAAACTCAGCAGAAGCTGAGCAGGTTCTGACTAAGCTGAAACCATGATACTATGAGAAAGACACACTAGCTACATGCAGGGACCACATGAGTGAGGCCATCTTGGAAGTGGATATTCAATTGGTGTCCCCCAAATGATCCACTGTTGCTGATGTCACCTTGAACAGATACAAACTCCACTAATCATGGCCCAGATGGAAGAAGTAAGACCAAGTAAACAAAATATTATGTTTTAAGTCATTAGTATTGGGGTAGTTTGTTAGATGGCAACAAATAAAAGCACAAGATCTTTTCAGGTAAGATTGATTTGAAAAAAGTAAAAACTCACTAAACATCACCACCCCAACTGTTCTACTACGTATTTACAGATTTGGAGAAGAAAATATGTTTAACAATAATCATATAAGCAATAACCATACATAAAAACATAACCACTTCCATGATACTTTATTTGCCTATTTGTATTTATTTATATATGTTTTATTCTTTTGTTCATTCAATATTTATTTTAATAGTAACTGAGCACCTAGTTAGTGCCAGGCACTAGGCACATGAAACACATTAGTGAATAAGACTGATTAATTTCACAGAAATAGCAAAAGATAATAAATATCTGTTCTGTTAAGTCACTATGTTTGGGGTAATTTGTTACACAGCAACTGACAACTAATTAAGGAGCTCTACTTTAGATTAATTCCCTCCACTCGTAAACTCATATCTGCGCTCGTCCCAAGACATGCCGACAACTTAGTTGCTTAAAAAACATGGATTCTGATAGACGATGGACCTGATTTCAGATAGACAGATTCGTAACTTTCTAACCACGTGCCTTCGAGCAAATCAGTTGACAGTTCTGAGCTACCTCTTCCTGCACCTTAGGAAAACTGAGCTGAAAACATTTATTTCATCTGAACGTTGTGAGGACCTAATGAGACAAACGTAAGGGTGCGCTCCACTGTCATTTGAGCTCATATCGCATGTCCCCTGAGAAGAAATTCTCTAACTGCTAAATTGATTGTGGAAATGGGGAGTGAGGAACAAGACTGGATGTGAGAAGACACATGGTTAACTATTGTGGAGGCTTGGAGGGAGAGAGGGCTGAGTGAAGACATATGGAGAAAGTAAAAGGGACAGAAATTCTTCCTGATGGTACCTACTGACATATTTTTAAAACTTGTGTATTCCTTTCAATGAAGCTCCACATCTTTAGTCTAAATATTTTTACTTCCTTTAAACATTTTTCACGTATATTTTTCATTTATATGTAAATGTCTTTTAATCTGTCTAAATTCTTCTAGATTAAGGTACCCAGAACTAAAAACTAGTCCAAGCACTTACTAATTAATAGGGAGCTGGATTTTTGCCCCCCTAGTTCTAATGACAGTACTTACTTCCCTTAAGGAAGTTGGACATGATATAATCTTCCTGGTGATGAAATCGTTCCTTTACCTGACACTGAATATACTATTAACCGAAAACGCTACAAAGTCGTGGCTTCTTTCATCTGTACCAGTGAGCTGTTCTGACTGCACATATGTCAAAGTCTCATATTTATTCTTGGCAATTTCACCTTACAACACAATCCTTCTTTTTAATTTATCACTCACTGTCTTTTGGTAACAGATTTCTCCAGAGGTATATTTGTTCTCTTGCTCACAGCTTACCATTAATTTCATTTCACTTAATTTTACCAAAATTATGTCTAACCATGTGTATACCTTATCCAGGTACAGTGGGAGATATAAATAACTATCATATAATCACCACCAAAATGTATTTGAATATATCTAAAAATCACTAAATATAAACGAAATAATCATACATGCATGATGTGTATTTGCTATAGTTACATTTTCTTCCATAGCATACACTGATTAGGAATTCATTCACTCATAATTTGTTTGTGTCTGTGTGCTATGTACTTTGCTAGGAGCTGGGATACAGCAATGAAAACAACAGACTAGGTTAAAGACAGTTAATGACAAGCAAACAATAGCAACCCGTGACAAGGGCTCGATTCTATTTCAGTGACTTAATCTTTGCATGAATTCTGCATGTGTAATCATTTTTAATTTCCAGATTAATTGCACCCTCATCACATTAAAATGAATTTCAGAACATTCTGTTCTCCTACTGAGATGAAACTGTTGATCTTATCATTTTTGGCTGTTTTTGTAATACCATCAGCCTATTTCAGAATGTTTTATTTTTACAGCACATTTATGGTATTGTCAGTTTTGTTTTCATTGATTTCATATTAATATATGTATTATGTATGTATGTATGATCAAGATAAATCTAGCCCAGGCCTCTGTTTTGGTACATTAGCATTTTCTTAAGAGTTGACATCATTATAGACTAATGCAGAAGAGGCAGCCATTGAAAAATAAATTCTAGTCTATGTTTTATGATTTCTGAAGATTTGGTACAACCTCTTAGAAAAACTTACAGGAACTTAGTGTAAGTTAAATGGTTATAAGATACACAGAGATAGTATATACCTAAAGGATGATTGGCAGTTTAGTTCCAGTAAATGCATAATAATGAGGCCAAAGAGTGCATAATGAATATTAGAAAGTTGTCAGAACAAAGATAAACAGAAAATAGAGGCTTCTTTGTATATTATAACTAACTAGAAAACTTAATAAACAGAACTTAACATTCTCAATGAATCTGGGTTATTCACTGAGCTTCAGGATAGTAATACTATGGAATGAAATGCATAATTGAAACAAATGCAGTGCTGATAACAGCCCTGAGCATTGATGATGATCACAGCTAAATCTTTTCGTCTTAGTTGATGTTTATGGCAGAGAAGACATGGAAAATTCTTGCCAACAACCCTGAAGACAGCAATTGCTAAACTGTCTTTTTCCCAGAATCAGAACTATTCTTGTGGTTTAAGACTTCAGCAATTCATATTATTTTAATTACTTACTTTTAAGAGCTTAGTGTGTTACAAAACTTGTGGCTGTAAATCTGAAGATGCATTTTTTTTCTCCAGAGTTTACGAAATAAACAAAAATACTATAGTGAGCCACTGAACTTGACTAACTTGGACTTTCCAGCCTTCTTCCTTTGAACCACAAACTGCCAACCCTCTGTATGTCATCTGAAGTGATGCAAAGGTCGCTCATCCAGGACACATCCCCAAATTCCTGGTTTGAGCAAACACAGACATTTGATAAGAAGCCAAACCCAGAACTGCATGCCTGGACTCCTTTGAACATGGAATTGCCTAGAATTAAAACTAATTCGTGCAGAGACCGCAAACCATGTCACAGCTCTTTCACTAGCTGAGCTCTGCAACATACTGGAGAACTACAGTACTAATGCATTTGTTCATTTATTCATTCATCAGTACTTAATGGCAGAAATCAAGGTCCTTGTTCCTATAAGACTTATTTTGCCATGTATAATGTACTTTTTTTGTGCCCAGATTTGTGAGGGAAAAATAAGGATGTGCATTATACATGGGTAGTATTAATTCCATATCTATATAAATGTTTAATTCTTTTGTTTATGCTTATGAGTTAAAAGTGTAACTCTAGAAATTGAGAGTGATATCCATATACAAAATAATACCCTAGAATATGATAACCAGTTTTTTATATAAAAAATGTTATACATAAAATTTCTTGTACCTTGTGTCTATTCTTGTGTTTCATAATTATTTGCCATGTGAGATTTCTTCTGCCTTAATATGTTAAAAAATAAATGCTAAAATTCCTTTACAGTACAAAAAGCAAGTGCCTATATATAAACAAATAAAAGTTTAATTTAAAAAATTTTAAAAAGATTTTTTCCCTGAAAGTTTGGGCCTAAAACATAGTACCATATTTTGCTGTGTATGCATATAATGTGCTCTCATGTACAATACGCACCTACGTTTTCGGCCCAAACATTTATCTAGATACAGAATCAGTACTACTCATGTATAATGGGCATCCTCATTTTTCCTCTCCCAAATTTGGGCAAAGGACCTATGCATTATACACAGGAAAATATGGTATATTTTGGTGAGTGTGACAGAAAATAACTATGTGAACAAAAAATAAACAAGATATCAGTGGCAATAGGTGAAAATTCAATCTCAGCTCCCTTATCAGTCGTGTGAACATGGTGATGTCTCTCCATCTTTTTGGTATATTAATTTTTAAGATGACAATGAAGCAAATTCTCCTATGATTAAATTAGATTACACAGCCTAGTGCCTGGGAGATCAGAGCGCTTCACTTTACCTCGGATGCATGCTGACAAGGCCACGAGGCCACGGTGCTATTTGTCTAGTGCAAAACTGGAACCAACCCAATTCCCTCGGAGGTGAAGGGAATGGATACATAATGTGTATTATAGTCATGTGGTACAATGCTGCCCAGATGTTAAAAGGCACATCACAGATTAAAAAAATAGACCTTAAGATATAACTTGAGTAAAAAAAAAAAAAAATGACAAAAAATACATAGTATGATGCGATTAACCATAGAACGTTCATGAACATATACGTATGTGTGCAGCAATATTTTTAAAAGGACAGGAAATATACATATCAAATTCATGATGATGAAAATACCCTGAGGGAACTAAAGAACAGTATAACTAGGAAGAGGATAGAGGAATTCAAAGAGTACTGCACCATTGTTATGCATTACTTGTTTTATTTTTGAAATAAATTGATAACCTACGTGAAAAGTAGGGTCTTGTGCAAGGAAAGTTCTTTGTACACTGGTGACCATCCTTTCTGCATAGCTGTGACTTTCACAGCCCATTTTCCTTGATGGTGCAAGATTCTGTGGAATGAACGTTCTATTGGTTTTCAGTTCATTCCTGTTTTTGAGGTAAAACATATTTACTTGGGATAATCAAGTCAATTTTTCTCAACATTTCATTTTTGTAATGTTTTTACCTAATGTATTGCTTACACATTGTTTTCAGCCAAGGACTTCCTCACATCTGGGATACAGCACCAAAATTTCCGACTGCTCGTATTGAGTTTGATTTAAAAAGTCAGAGGGTTTCAGTACATTGTCACAGAACTGTTGAAACACAATTTCTCCCTGCCCTACATATTACAAAGAACTGATGAATTTTCACAGATTCCAAGTGGTCGCTCTTCACGGGGTCATTATGTGACTAAATATACACATTTGTCTCATGTTGCCAGCCTATATTCTTTCCAGCTCTGATAGCTGTTAATGTTCACTGAGTAAATGGGGTTGCTAAATTTCCATTTTTCATTTCACATATATAGCTACTCAAGCAGACATGGACTGGGATGGATGTCCCCAAAACCAAAGCTATTTGGCAAAGACTTGCCTTTCCTAACAGAAGCAGGGGTAAGGGTTTTGGTGGCTAACATCTTCATTCACCATATTCATTGCATAAAAACCAGAATATATTTAAAATAAAATTTGCTGTGGTGATAGCTGTTCAAAGGTCTTATAAAATGAAACAAAGCAGTATGAGTTCTATGGCAATGACTTTTCCTTTGGATTCTTATCAGAATCCAGTGGAACAGACTTTTCTGTGTCCTTTGGAGACACGTTGCTTGTGAGATTTTTGGTCTATCACACAAGATTTCTGGAAAAATAAGAACACCTCTGGAGCACGTTCATTTTAATGAAGCACATTTATAAGAATCTAATGAAGAGAGGTGAAAAACACTCTACTCTTGTCTAATATCATTCGATGTCCACATCATCATGGCGTCAGACCCCAGCCTCTGTGGAATTCTTTGCAAAATACTAAGGGTAATGTTTAAAAGTATTAGCTTTATTTGCTTGATGATTTTTTGTCTTGCCTCATTGAGTCATATTGTCCATGCCACACCCCAAATTCTGGAGTTTTGCTGTAACAACTGAGGAAGGTGATTGAGCCTTCCAGGACTTTGGCCACTGAAACAGACGAATTAACTACTGAAAAAAGAAAAGGCAAGACTCTCTCAATTTCTAGAGTTTTTTTTTTAAATAAAAACCCTCTTTTGAATGCTCATTCTGACCCATTTTGTTAACTTGTGATATGGCTTCTCTGATCAGAGAAAACTATTCATGCCTGTCCTTTCCTGGGTTCTCCTGATACCTTTTACCCTTGAGCCATTGACCCTCATGGAATTTCCTCTTATGTTTGTTTCAGCAATCTGATATGAGAGAACATCCCCAACTCACTTCCTTGTAAGAAATTCTCCTAATTCCTTCTCATGTCTCCAATCAATTCTGTTTTACACTCCCTAAACACTTTCTATGTATGGGTTGCACCACATTATCTGGTATTTCTTTATCTTATACTTAATAACCACTCTGTAGCTTAATGAAAGCATCTTCCATTACTAAACCTTCCCTGTCATCAGCAACCTGAAGCCAATGTCTTTTTCTTCTGCAATCACAATTACTGAACCATAACAATGTGTGGGACAGTCAGAGGAAGATAACATTGGTTATAATCATCAAGAACTCACAATCTTAAGGACTAGTCAAAGAAACATTATAATATTTATTTTAAAATTATGACCAAATACTTAAATAATGTCTAACAAATATAAAAGAGGTTTGCAATGTTGGCAAACAAATTGCTTCAAAAAATACTTTTTTCAGGGGGAATCAGGGGAGAGAGATATTATTTCTAGATGGAGATCACGATGTACTATATGAAGTTAGTAAAATTTGATCCAGGAGACGTTTGAATTTGCTCCTTTAACACATGTTAAGTAGGTAATAGTCTCAGATACTGTGACAGACACTGGGCTGAAGTGAGTTTTACTAGGTGGGGAGAAAGAGATGCATAGTCTACGAGCAGATGACTAGCTACAGACTGCTTGGGCAATAGTAACGGAGCCCATCTTGTGTTCATGTATCCATGAACATAGTCCACAAAGGGTTATACTATTCCTATGTGTTTGATACCATGTTAAGTTCTGAGAACGCAGAAATGACAGAATCACACCACTCTCTTCTCTAAGCATTCAAAATAGAGTAAGAAAGACAAGTAAACAATTTTCAGGAGGGTGGGGGAAGAATGCAATATTTGGTGTAACAGAGGCATATAAGCTATGTTTCTAGAACTAAGAGATGTTGAAAACTAATACACAGCTCCTGCCCTTAGTGAGAAACAAATAGTATAATTTCTGTGATAAATATTAAGACTAAGAATAAATAGAGTGTGCTTTGGGAGATTTTCAAATATATGGGAAAAACGAGATTATAGGCAAAAGAGAGTGTGGCTAGAGACCAGATTAAAAAAAAGGAAAAAAAAAGCAGGGTCCAGACCAGCAGAGCTTTTTATGATATCCTACAGAATCTGACCTTCAGGCTATACCAGTGGGGACCTTTGAAGGATTTTACGTTGGTCACAAAGGTTCTTAGAACGGCCAACTTCAATGATCAATGAATTAATAAAAATGAGCGATGTGACGGTGAGAAGCCCAGGATTAAAAGCTTGCCTTAAAAATGAGGCTAAACTATAATGGAGACTACCGCAAACACCACAGTCTACAGGACAGTCAATAAAAGCAGAGCTTGCTGATTAAGTGACTCAGTAATTCACTTCTGGTTACTTGCCTGAGAAGAGGAAAGCAGGAAACTTGGACTCTTGTACTTTGGCATCTTAGTCCAGATTCCACAGAGGAGAAGCAGTGACACAGGAAGTGGGAAAGGCTCTGGGCCATCCACATGGGCCACTGCTGTCCGTAAATCTGTGCTCATCCTTTCAAAGAGGAAGTGGGTTGCCCTGAGGTAAATATTAATGGATCTGAGGAGTCTTTAGTCAGAGTCAAGTAATATTTCTCTTTTGGGAATTTTACTTGTTCTTATAAATTTATGCATAGTGAAGTTCTGCACACAATGGCTCAGAGCTTCACAGCAGGAAGTTCTGTTCAACATTCCAGAAGGTTCTGCTTTACTTTTCCAGTACTTGAGTTAAAGAAAATGTTCTGAGGTCATTGAGAGTTGGGAAATCTGTATCCTAAAATTCCCTCTTCCTATGACTTGCTCTGAAAACACTGGCACCCCAAACTCTGTGGTTTCCTTCTCCCTCTGAAAATTGATCTCTATGCCCCTTTTAGTTTTAGTATATATAAATATCTTAAAATAATACGAGGGCTGTCCAAAACAAACAAACAAACCAAAAAAAAACCAACCCAGCCATAAATGCCTCTATTTTTCATAACACATGGTTGGATACTTTCTGGACAGCCCTTGTACATCATAAGCATTTCATTTTAGAAATTGAGTAATACAAAATGCTTTCAACATCTCCTTTGAGTTTTTACTATTTTATCACCTTGACTTCACTCAACTGAACCAGCCATTTTATTATTAAACTCCTAACACTCACCTTTGACTGCCTTCCTGGTGTTCATTTGCTTTGTTTCATGTTTTTAAATACTGACTCCCCTTTAATCACTGAGAAACTCTTCTAGTAACTTTTAATATATTCTGCCTTCAATCCCAAATCATTCCTTTCCTGTGTTTTAAGTCTTAGTATATTGTATCATGTTAGGTAGGTAGTCCCTAATTTCTGTATGATCAAGCAAAACTACCTATCAAAACAGCCATCTAAATTAATTTAACTTGAATGAATTAGCCAGTTAGATTAAATGTATTATGCAATTAATCATATAATCTAAGCTACACACATATATGCATACACTTCTGATTTATAGTTACTAAGTATTATTTACCTGTTGCAGTATTAAATGTTTGAGGATAGAGATCACATCTAATTTAATTATATTAAAATAACATAGTGCTAACATAGATCCACATCTTTTGTAGGTATGAATTAAATTTGGGGCAATGATGATGCCATACTTTGTTACAAGATTGGTGTCCCATTGTCAAAGTTATTGAACTAGCTAAGGTTTTGTCAAATTTCTCGTATACACATGGCTAAATAAAATTACAGTTTAAGAGGTAAAATAAATACAAATATACTTATTTAAAAAAAAAAAAACTTCCTCATATAACTTACACCATTTTTTAAGAAAAAAATAATTTTAAGGAAATATTTGAAGAATACACATGAATTAAGATGAAAACATCAAATTTAGTATTTAAATACAAATATTGTAGCACTAAAGACCTATAAAAAATTTCAATTATAACCTTCATTTGAAGAAACACCATTTTACTTGGTTGTCATGCTAGTCAAATTGGTGTTCAGGGTTGACATACACATAAAGCTACAGAATGAGGGATAAATATTAAAATTTTGTACCCAAAACAGACTTTTTCACTCAGGTCAGTGGAACTCTGGACATGTCCAGCAACTATGCTCAACTATAGATTTAAACTATTTTATCTGTCTCTCTTTTGGTTTTTTGGAATATGAGGTTGTCATTGGCCCTGTAATAAGTATACATTGTTGGGTGTATCTGAAACAGCATATACTAAACTATGCTAAGTAGAGGTTTAAATTTGAAAATGATGTTGAAATGATACCTTAGTTACAGACACGCGGGGAAAAAAAAGAAGAATTCTCCTCTCCACTGCCAATGTCTTCCACATCAAGGGGACTGGGTCAGAGAGAGATGTCACTGGTGTGCTTCCTTTTTTATTTTGCATCTCAGAAGCCCTCTCTCTCTCTCCCACTTTCTCCTTTGTGATTCCTTATGCATAAGAAGGGTCAAAAGACCACGAACTTTCAGCCATTTTAAATTGAGTAACTGCAGGTCTTTGCTTTTCTTGTTTTTGCTTTTGTAGGACAAGGGAAAGGTTTGGTCTCTGGAGAGACAGTCACTTAGGTCTGACTTAATAATGAGGATCATGATACGGTCATATGTTGACTTGCTGAAATAGCAACGTAGGTTTTGTTCTTTTTCTGTATTCTCTCCCCACTGGGAGAGCTCAGGCAGACACTTTGCATGCCTTTCCCCCAAGAAAATCTGCATAGTGTGCCCTGCCTCAAATTTCCCTTTCTGTCTTTCTTTTCAGAAAATGCAAGCCTCTTGAAAATAAGATGGTAGGAATGAAAGATAAGAAAGAGAAACAGTGAGGGGAGATAATTCCTCCTCATTCCAAAGTAGAGGCTGCAGGTACTCAGGTCCTATGAGTGGTACAGACTGAACACCTTAAAGTACCAGGAAGAGGGGAGGAAGATGCAGTAAGGGAAGTGATACCCAGACTTCCAGCCCTATCAAGTTATCTTTTGTTCAGGAAGACACAGAAAGATGGTGTTGCTGTAGAGCAATGTACCCTGAGATTCTGAACAATGCATGTGTAAGTGGTGATCTCACTCAGACAAAGGGACCTTAGACCTAAATAGCCGGAGTGGGAAACAGGACATACATTCAGGAGCAAAACTTAATTGTTTGCCAACTCTAAGGGATGGAAACTCATTGTCTGAATTACTCTAATTTAAAGGAAAATATGTGAGAGGACATCTTCCTACATGTTCAATTTGTGGAGGAAGAAGATCACATCAAGTGCAATACCTAGTATGTGCCTTTATGTTGAACTCATTGTTAAAATCAAAATATTTCTGTCTTCTTGGTAAAGAAAATAGTATATACTAATTCATATAAACGCTAATATAAATTCAATTTGTGCCATGTCAAGTTAGACAGTGGAGCTATGGTATGCATTCCTCACGAGTAGGTTCAATACATATCCTGCTTTCCTGGAGGCCATCTTGGTTTATGCACGTTGCCCTGGCAACATTATTAACAGTATCCACTTTCACAATCAAGAATGTTATTGTAGTTTGAATGATAAATGATTGTGTCAGCCTACGCATGAAATATGCTGGCCTTGAGATAATCACCAGTTTATTATCATTATCCTGACTTGTGTAGTTAGTTGTCCCAGCTTTTAAATAATGTGGATATAGTTAGTGTTTTGTAATCCCCCTCTGAATGGGAAATGTATGGTAATCTGTTATTAATAAATTTAAGTATGTACAACAAATGCAAAAAACAAACAGAATACATTCACTGTTTGCAAATACTTTCTCCCATTGGATTAGCTGTCTCTTTGCTTTGTTGATGGTTTCTTTTGCTGTGCAGAAGCTTTTTAGTCTGATATAGTCCTATTCATTTATTTTTGCTTTTACTTCCCTTGCTTTTGAGGTCAAGTTCATGAAGTCCTTCCTGAATCCGAGGTCTATAAGTTTAGTACCAATGTTTTCTTCTATACAGTATGTAATTTTAGCTAACCAATGTCATCCCAATCAATTTAACAATTAAAAAAAAAAACAAACAGAATAGAGAAACAAGAGGTTGTTATAAATTAATTAACCTACTTTTTAAAATCAATAAGATTTAATCTTTGGAACCTGCAGGAAACCCAGGAAGAAATTAATAAAAATTTCAGTGTGACACATTTTCTGATCCTTAGCAAGAATGAGAAAAGTACCACCTGATACTATGCATGAAATAATACAAAATATTATATGAATTATTTGTATATGATGCCAGTGCCAAAAATGTTGGATGAAGTGACACTCTGAATTTATATTGTCAAGGGTGAAAATGCTGAAAACCAATTTAACCAGAATGACAATCATATTTAATGAAAGTTCATGGAAAAAATAAAGAAAAATTTCAATCATCAATGGGAAAATCATGCATTTTTAAAAATCCTGAAATAGTTTTATAAAATAAAGCATTTAAAATAATAAAATGTATTAAAATGTTTTATTGAAGAGCATTGAGAAAGCAAATGAAAAACATCGTCAGAATGCTTTCCACTATCAATTATAAAGTCAAAAATAATATCAACAAATGTGTCATGACAAGACAGACTCCTGACTGCATTTATTGCAAAATGTTTATCCACTGACTGAGAAAACATGTTTTTGTACAAACTTTTAAAATAAAATAAAATGTTGATTATCACTGACAAAATTTCAACTGCTGCACACATTCATAATAATGTTTTAATCATTTATTTAAGAAGAAAAAAATCATGACTTTGAATTATGTTTAAGGGTTTTGTTGACTTCGTGAAATAGAAGAAATGATATCTGGAATAATATATTAAACAACTCATTTTTAGAGAAATTATGTTGTCAGTTGAAACAGTCATAGGAAAATATCATTAGAGGGAAATCTATAACACCATGGAGGAGGTGTGGAGCTTTGTCAAATTTTTGAAAAACATTCTTGATCCTTTGATTCACCTCTAACAAAATTATTGCAGTCAATATCTTGGAAATAATGTAATAAAAGATGTAAATCAAGTAAAACTCCTTTTGTGAGAATAAAGAAAATTGTATATACATTTTTCTATCATACCTCAAATAAACAGCAGGAAATTGAATAATATATCTGAATAGATGGAAAGTGAAATAATGAAAAGTTGGAAGAATATTAACTTGACCCTCAATCATCTCTTCCTCTCCTGGACTGTACAGACTGACACTGATTTGGCATTAATCATTCACTACTTTGCATAATGCCTTGCTCATTGTATTCATTAACACCAGTGGGGTAAAGTACACTTTATAACATAAATAGTATTCCTTTATCTCTTCTGTATAGCATTTTCTTTTTAATGCTGTACCAAAGACCTTGCAGAATAAGTTTGCTAGCATGATTTTAAGTCTGTGGAAAATGGGCATCACCAAATATCCTGGAAAAAGTAATTTAGAAAGTACATACTTCATGGAGATCATGTTCCCCTTGAGAGCAAATGGGGGGAAGATATTCAATTCAAAGATATTTATGATGTCATTTATAATATTTAATATAAATTGGAAACAACATACATTTTCAACAGCAGGATTTGGGTAAATTATGACAATCCATATAATAGAATAATAGATATATAATAAGAATCTTTTATAGAAGTGTTAATCATATAAGAAAATATTCTTACTTGTTTTTCTATGATGTTAAATAGAGGCCAGGAAGATACAAAACTATAAATACAATGTAATCTTATATGTATACATTTGTAAATAATTATAGGAAAATGTTAAAAGGTTAAGAATGGTTGACAGTAGTTGGCAGTTATCAATTATTATATTATTATATGTTTTGCTTATTTTCTCCTTTATTGTCTACCTTTCCTACAATGGGTATATGTAACTTTTAATTGGAAAAAATATGTATTCATTGGTTATGAATATTATTGTCAACATTTGTTAACAATACTGGAAAATGAGATATTATGATAGGCTACCCCAAGAGAATCCAATCTGGAGGCCAAGCTTATAAATTGGTAATTTTGTTAACAACCTGTCACTAACCATTTCCACCAAAATTAGTCCATAACAATAAAAAAATATGAAGGTGGGCTGATAAATTTTGCCTCCACCGTAATATTTTTGTTATGTTAGACATATCTGGATAGAACCAGTCTGTGTAGTCACATGGTCTCCCCCCTCCATCACTCTTGACCTTGCACACACAGATGCTGACAGTGATCCCCCAGGGCACATCGAAATGGAAGAGTGTTCAGACCAAAAAGCAGTCAACATGATCTTCCGGGCACAGCGTTTGAACCGAACGTCTGAACAGGCTTTCATTTCAAGGTGCACTGGGTGAACAATGTCAGCACTTGTGTGTGCAAGGTCAAGAGTGATGTAGGGGAGAAACCGTGTGACTACATAGAATAGGTTATAACCAGATATGTCTAATTAACAACAAAAAAAATTACAGTGCAGGCAAAATTTATCAGCCTACCTTGTACATTTGATCCCGTTCTAAATGTCTTCATGGGATCTGGAAATTTGACACTGTAGTCTCAAATGTCAATATGCATTTTTCTTATTGGTGATAAATATTGGTGGTTGAAATCCTACCCAAGATACTTGCTAATAAATATATTAATAAGGATGTTGCAAAGATGAAATAACATAAGAAATGCACATAGCCAGTGGCTCCCTCAGGGCATGTGGTCAACTAATCACTGTTTGTCTAACATTTTGACTTAATTACAGAAAGGTATTTTATCTCTTAAATGATTAGGAGCTGGGCCTTAAATAGAAAATAAAATAAGTGCTTTGAACATTCCTATTAAAATGACTTTGGAGTTCCACTGGGTGGTAAATATCACACCTGAATGTTGGTGAAGAGTCTTGAGATTTTGACTCTTGACGGTATTTTAGCACAAACCTGCCAGATTGTATAATGAGTAGAGGAATTTACAAGTAGCCTCCACAGGCTGAGTAAAATGTAGGCAGAAGATTAAGTAAAACTTCTAGCAAAATAATGCAGCAGCCTGCACAGATATGGGTTGTGAAAATCAAATCCCCATAGCATACCTTAGCCCTTCATTTCTTCGTGACTTAATCTAAGTTTACTTGTCATTAATTAAACATCTATTTATCGAGTTCTTAAAAGACAGGAACCTTTGGGATCCATTACAGAAAGAAATAGGCAGCAGAACAAAATAGACAGTCTAGGAGGCAAGTTGTCAATAAGGAGATACTCTTTTTGAACTTGTAAGTGCTGTGAGTCTAACTAACATTGACAATCCCTGAAATAGCAGTGATGAATGTAGGTGCTCTAAATAATGTGCGGTTGTTTGAAGTTGAATTTTTCAGCCACGTACACACAAGTAAAGAACTTTCAGCATTCATTTTACAAACACTTATGAGACCCTGATGAAAAGTGTGAGAGCTGTTACCAACACAGAAAGAAAAGACAGGGTCTTTCCAATATAGACATAATGGGCTCAAAAAAATCATTTTTGTCACCATTAGTTTTGAAGATAAAGAATAAAAGTAGTGTAGAAAAGGAAGAAAGAGGGAGAAAAAAAGGGAAGCCACTATTTATGGATCACATACTTTTGAAGTTTAGGTTTGAGTAATTTATAAAATGCTATGCTTGGTATTTTATAAATTACTTTACTTATTATCTAGAATACCCAAATGTATATTGTACATTTCTATATGCTATTACTTTATACTCCTGATGAGAAAACTGAGGGTCAGAAGTTATGTAAATTGCTAAATGCTATTCAGCTAATTAGTGGTAAAGCTAGAATTTTAAACCCAATCGGTATTATTTTTTCACCTATATCTTAAATCATAGCAATAATGTCATTTCCTATACATCTTATAAATCTTTAAAAATATCTAGTGTAATGAAATAAACTAGGTGCAATGTGATCTATACATGGATGAAAACTGCCCACTGAGATTCAATTTCAAAATAGTATACTATACTATACTATAAATGAATAGATGAATGAATGAATACATACATACCTACATACATAACATAAATCAATCCTGAAATTTAGGCAATTTAAAAATGTTTCAGCTTAGTTTTATATGAATTGTCTAGTTTTCATGTACTTTCATATTATAGCAAGGTGAAGATTTTTAAAATAATAATCTCATACTTTAGGGAAAATCAAATATTGCTTCATGATCGAGGAGAGAGTTATATTTCAAACTCTAAATAGAAATATTTAATTTCCTTTGTGAAAAAAACATGTTCATTTCTATATGAACAAAATCTCTTTTATAGTTATCCTGTCATTTCTATGTATTACTTCATCTAATATGCAAATATTTAGCTGGATAAATGAAAATGCATCAGCTTGAAAAAGTCTAATAGTTGAGGCATAAAGCTATGCAGAATACTTTTCACTTCTGGCAAAAACAATGGGAAAAAAAGCACTAGTTTCTCCAGGATGAGTTTTGGTACTTCCTACTCCAGGGCAGGCCAGAAACACAAGCTGAGACCAGAATTTTTCACTCATTTCTGGCCCTTCTCTTTCTCCCTATTCTGGCAATGAAATGTGGAAAACATTTGTTCAAGGGCAAGGTGAACTTCTGCTGAACTTTTCAAGACCTCCACTCTTAGTCACAGAAAAACAGAACATTTTAGTTCTCTTTTTATAAATTTATTTAATTTTTTAAATTAAATTTATTGCTGTGACACTGGTTAATAAAATTATATGGGCTTTAAGCGTATAGTCCTATGATACATCATCTATATGTTGCATGGTGCGTTCACCGCCCAAAGTCTAATCTCCTTCAGCCAGCTTATATTTGACCCCATTTACCTTCTTCTACCTCCCCCCACCTCCCTTCCCCCTCTGGTAACTACGTAACTGTTGTCTGTGTCTGTGAGTTTTTACTTGTTTGTTTGTCTTGTTCATTTGTTACTTTCAGTTTTATATCCCACATGAGTGAAGTCATAGGGTTGTTGACTTTTTCTGTCTGACCCTTTTTGCTTAGCATAATCTCAAGATCCATCCATGTTGTCCCAAATGGCAGTATTTCATCTCTTTTTCGGGCTGAGTAAATATTCCACTGTGTATATGTACCACATCTTCTTTATCCAATCACCTAACGAAGGACACTTCACCTGTTTCCACGTCTTGGCCACCGTGAATATTGTTGCAATGAACACTCTTAACTTTAACTGCTGAAGACACTAAGGAATCATACACCATGGCTTCTCCTAGTCTCCATCCAATCAGAATTCAATTTCCTTTCCTTATTTATTACATTATAAGCAACATTATGCCAACATCTGGAGTTATAAAACTCTTGATCAAAGACTTGAACGTCAGCTTTGTTGCCAGTGAAAGAGCCAATATTCTTTTAAATGTCTCCTTTCTGCCTCCTGAAACATTTAAGCCAAAACTGCTATTGAAATAGCGTGATGGCTAATAGAGTAGGATAGATTCTTTTCAAAAGGTCAACGTCTATTATGTTTATTTTTAATAACCTCCAGAGTTATTTGCTCATTTGATGGTGGTCATGCAAAGGAGTTAGTTTAGAGATGGTTTGTTTCATTTTATGAATGAAAAAGAAAAACAAAACAAAAACAAAACCAAGACTGGGGACCATACCGTTGAGATGTTACATTGTGTTTGCTAGAGTCTCAAGAGTTTTTCAGACATTAAATGCTTCTCCTAATACAGTGACTTTCAAAGATGAGTTTAGTTAATAAAAATAGGAATCTGTACAATGACTAATTGCAAAAGAATTTACCAACAAATACACTAAATAGGAGGATCCCTTTAAAAAGTGAATTTAAAGCTTAACATGGTAGAACAGAAAAGGTGAGCTCCATGATTTGGGCACACATGATCTGGGCCATACGCTCTACCAGCTTAAATGTGGCATGTATTGCTGATTGTTTCCACTACGCTGCATCTTTACAAACATCAGGTTCCCATTCCATTTTTCTTACGTATTTTCTAGTGCTGCAAAGTACAAAGAGCAAGGGCTTTAGAAATTCTTAGAAAAGCTATCTAGTTTGCTTTCCTATCTTTAAGAAATCTATCTCTAAATTCATCTGTTCTTCACATGGGAGCACAGATCCTGGATTACAATCCATCAAAGAAGCCTCCTCCACTTCCTAGAATAGAACATTATTAAGCAGGAATGATCTTTATGCAGATTCGCACTGCACAGGGTGCCCTAGTACAGGGGGCCAGTAAACTTTTTCTGTAAGCTTTGCAGTTTATGCTATCTCTGTTGCAACTACTCAACTACTTGCATTTCACACATTCACATGCCATGAACTTTAAAATTTTTAAGTCTTCAAATGCTAAATATAAAAAAATCATTCTCAGTTCATGAGTCATACAAAAACAGGCTGAGGCTGGATTTGCCCCAGGGCTGTAGTTTGCTGACCTCTGACCTGGTACATTAATTAGAACCCTGTACCTTGAAATTAGTCATACTTGCGTAGAGGTAAAATTCCTCACCTTAGCAAAATACCAAACACCTCAGCATCTCCTCTTTTATAGGCACAACAATGTCTATTTAATAATCGGAGAATTCAAGTTAAATTCTTATCATGTGTTCATGTAGTGACTTCATTTTGGGCTATAATTTTTTCAGGTAGAGAAGTAAACCTGTGTCACCTTGTGTCATCCTCTGCATAAACAAATAAAACTAACTACTATCTTTGGGAAATAACCTTTTTACAAAACTTAGAGCCTCTTTATGTCATTCTCTTTCCTACCTCAAACTATGCTGATTCTTTCAGCTTTGACTTAGAGATATTTTTTCCAAGTCTTTAATCATGTTCTGAAATTATTTGAAACCCCTGAAATATTTTATAATCCTCTGAATTTCTGATGCCAAGCATGGACTGAAATTTATGACCAAGTGTGTAGCCATGAATCCAAAATCTTTGCATAACCACAGGGAACATTCCCAGAAGAGAACCACTGGTTTATATTTTCTGAATATTTAAGTATCACATCTAATGCTTTTCCATCCCAGAAAGAGTAGTGTTTTGCATACTACTAACTATTCATTTTGCTATTTACATTGTAGTAGTATTTGCTGTTCTTATATGAATTCAGAGTCCTATTGAGGTTTTTAAAGTCTGTCCAATTTTATTTATTTCTTCAATTAGTTAACTTCAGCATAGCTCTTAAGAATTGCCTTGTTACTTTTATTTCCTTGTTATTTTTTAAGTATAAAATTACTTATAATTATTGCAAGGATAATGCTGGTTGTACTTACATAACAACGTTTTACCTTCAGGTAAATGATTACCATGATTACCATGGTAGAGTTAGCTAACACCTCCAGCAGGTGACATAATTATTCTTCATTTTGTGGTGAGAACATTAAGATCTATTCTCTTGGTAACTTGGAAAAATATTATACAGTATTGCTATTACTATCCTGTGTGTTAGATCTCCAGAATAACGTGATCTTTAAGGTGTTTTACTATTGCAAACATCTTCCTCACAAAGTTCAGAGTGACAAAGTAACAGAAGTTTGATAGAGTCCACATCGCTAGTAACAAAACACACAAATTGGGAGCTGGAAAAAATAGCAAATACTTGGCCTCCAAGAATCCAAGCAGATTCTGAGTCTTGTGTAGTTCCTCTGAACCTCTAGGAGATGGACATTTTAAGTGAAAATTGCCCAGCGTTCCTTAACGGACAAAGATGACTTGAGTTTTCATGCTAAGTAAATATTAATAGTCATCATACTAGGTCATATAGTGAAGCAGTCTCTAAAAAAGTTTTGAATGAAACCCAGCTTATCCAAGTTTTATATTCCATTAAATAGAATCACAGGCCTTATACATAGGCATCCACCTTTACCATTTAATCACAGAGGCTTCTAGTAAATTTAAAATGAGTTTAGGCCTTTGTGCCCGACAAGCACCAAGGCTCTGTAAGGGAGAACTTAGGATCATTCTTCCTGGTGGTGTGATTGTCTAATGAATCACAGCTGATTCCGTTGGCTAAACTGTCTCAGAAGGAAGTTTTATAACGTGTCCAGGGTTCAATAATAGCTGAATCAGTACATCTTTATGTAACAGGAAAATAAGAAAACTCTGCAATAAGCATGTTGAACAAGGTTTTAATTAAAAGCAGCTCTGCCGCTGGCAACAGATTCTGTCCTGTTTCTACAAAACTCTCCCAAATATTTCAAAGGAATCTCTACCTTTAATTATTAAAAGGCAGTTATATTCTCCTGACTGATATGAATAAAAGTCATTTTTGGTTCATAGGGTAATGAATTTACTTTATGTTATAGTCAGCCAGCAGTGGGTGTGTATGGGACAAGAAGTCCACCCTTACATCCCTAGTGTATGACCTCAACTTTGGAGACGATAACAGAAATGAATTATGTAAGAGATTAGTTCCTGATGTTTGTGGACTTAAAATCCACAGAATGTGCTGTTTGTTCAAAAACAGAAATGGGAGCTTGCTCCTGCAGTCAGTGTCTTATTTACATGTACACATGTGTCATGTTTTTACATATGTCCTCAAGTAGAAACTCCACAGTAGCTTCCAACTTCCATCTTGCTGTTGTTTTATGACAACATTTTCTTTCTCATTATCACTTATTCCTACTTATGGCACATGGCAATCTGACATTCTGAAGAAAAGGCTAATGAAAAAAGCCTGCAGTCCTCTCTGTTTTCAAAAAAAGACAGCACTACACTTGATGTTTTATATGCCATGTTAAATGTCTTCAGTTCTTCGATGACTTTGATAAATTACTTTAAAGGAGTTTTGTTATTAAAACAAAACAAAAAAAGCAACAACAAATCCCCAGGACACAGAGTTTTCTCATTGCCTCATCCCTCCATTTTTCACATGATTGCCCTGGGACTCTTTGAGGACATCTGGGAGAGCTCTGGTTACAAACTCTGAGTTGTATTGAGCACTGGGCAGTTCATTATTCTGATTTTCTTCCATGCTAAATCTTGCTGTGCTCTCAGTCCTTCTCCACTTCTTTTAGGAAGATACCACATTCCAAGATCTCTTGGAAGTGAGTTGAGCAAACCTGAGTTCCATGTAGTTAAGTTTCCTCATCACTTAAGGGAAATCTGATATAACAGTATTTTCCCTACATCTCAACTGATAATCACATAGGGTGAGCCAATTTAATATAAGGAGAGACAAAGGATATACTACAGGGATCTCGGGTTTCAAAGCCAATTTCTTCATTTTATTGTTTGTAGCACTAGGTATAGTTCCTATAGGAACTGGTTCATACGCTTATTAGGACCTTTTACTCAAAATGTCAACTTCAAATTCATTGACGTTAGAGAATAGGTTATGCTTTTTTCTCCAGCGTCATTCCCCAGTGCCTAACACAAGACTAGAACACAACATTCAATAACTGTTTTTTTGAATTGAATTTACTAACACAATTATAAATAAATAGGTAAGCAGATAGACTGATACATATTTACCTTTTAGGTTATGGCTCTCATTCCCATTTTTAGTATCTTAAGTAAAATTTACAGCACCAAAGGGGAAATAGGTTGGCATACTTTTAGACTTTGTTTTTTGTTTGATGTATGTAATATTAAGTTAAAAGTACTATTATAAGCTTGATATGT
This sequence comes from Lyroderma lyra, assembly GCA_004026885.1. Classification (NCBI taxonomy): domain Eukaryota; kingdom Metazoa; phylum Chordata; class Mammalia; order Chiroptera; family Megadermatidae; genus Lyroderma; species Lyroderma lyra. The sequence continues at coordinate 63,771 of PVJL010003709.1, read as the reverse complement.
TGTAGCCTTATATGGAACAATATAATAATAATCATAACTTACCTTGGGCAAGTGATTTCAAATTCTTTGACCCCTTTATCGTTTTGAATATGAAACTAATGAATGTATAAATCTTTTTTAGTTTTACATGTAATGTTTCAATAATCATAGATAGTTGTTAATTTCAGTCACTGTGATTTCTTCTGTACCAATGACAGCATAGTCGAGACCACAGTCACAAGTGAGAGGGTGCCATAAGGGACTCATGGCACCCTCTCACTTGTGACTATGAAGGTTGTCCAGAAAGCATCCAGCCATGTAACCATTCTCATTATATTGACAATGGCTGGATTTTTTTCCAGACAGCCCTCATATATAGGAAATAAGTGACTTATGAATTAAGTTACTTTTGACTATACTGGAAAATTGTCCTAATATAATTTCTATAACAAAATATTTCCATAGATTTATAAATGTGAGATGTAATTTTAATGTACATTTTAATATATAACAGAATTTGATATATATTATGTAATATAATGAAATTATATTTAATAAAATAAAATAATTTATATTAATAATATAAATAAATTATATAAATTTAATTTATATATATTTTAATTCCCTGGAATTTTATGGCTCTAGTTGTCAAAATACTTTGTCTAGATTTATCATTATAATGTTTATTACTACCAACTGATAAAACAAAATATGTGACTAATTAATGAGATAGATAAGAATCACTCTTAATTACTTCATATATTTGTCTATGAATATCTTTTATTGCTTGAATAAAGCAGGTTAAAACATTAATTTTATTCTTGATTTTAAAAATTCATTTTTATAGAGACTAACACTTATAAACCCTTTTTACATAAATGTATGTTTGTGTGTGTGTGTGGAGAAATTTTTAGACAAAAGTACCAATTACACAAATTTATTTCCAGTTATATGCCAAAAAATGCATAATAACCTGCTATCAATATTTAATGAGCCAGAGCTCAAATAGGCATTCCTTTAATTCTGTTGAAAGCAAAGAATTAAAAACCACCTGACATTAAATAGATTTGTTATCAAGAGTCCCCAATGTTTTAATTTCTGAAAAGTGTACCTGTAAGACTTAATCAAATCTGAGAAAATTGTTTTTATTTTTGCTTGTTACCCCTGCATTTAGAGGGGCATCTTTGAAGCCAAAATTAGGCAAAACTGGGGATAAAATACCATAAAATTTGAAATTTCACGTTATTATTTTACTTCTCTTTCATTTCAATTGGTTAGGTCAAAATGCCTTCAAGTGGGGAGAAAGAGAGAGAAATTGACAGAAAAACAGACACTTAATAATTATGTTGTAATTTCTCTTTATGGCTGATAATGATCATGTTTATAATTATTCCTTTGACCATATTTATACAGTGTATGTCAACTGAGGATGGAAGAACTTAATCCTAATTAAATTAAACTGATTATTAAGACTCGGGACACATTTATGCCTGGATAATCTTTTGTCCTAATCTCTTATGTTAGAATGGCTATTATCAATAAGACAAGAAATAAAAAGAGTTGGAGGGAATGTGGAGAAAGGGAACTCTAGTACACTGATGGTGGGAATTAAGTTGGAGTAGCGTCCATGGGAAACAGTAATAGAGGTTCCTCAGAAAATAAAGAATAGAGAAACCATATGACACAACAATGCCTCTACTGGGTCTCTACTCCCACCCCTTCCCCAAAATGAAAACACTTATTTGTAAAGATTTACGAGTATATAACCCTATATTCACTGCAGTATTATTCACAATAGCCAAGACATGGTAACAACCTAAGTGGCCTTTGACTGATGATTGGATAAAGATGTGATACATATATTTGATGGAATGTTACTCGGCCATAAGAAAAGGTAAAGAAATGCTGCCATGTCCAACAACATGGACGGATCTTGAGATTATCATGTAAATGGAATTAAGTCAGACAGAAAAAAATCTAGAACCCTATGATTTCACTTGTGTGGAATATCAAACACAGAGCAACAAACGAAACAAATTAACTCATAGATACAGACAGCAGTATGGTGGTTACCAGAGGGGCAGAGGGTGGGGGAGAATGAGGAGGGTAAAGGGGGGTCAACAGAGTTTGACAATTAAGTTCATGAACTTGCCACCGTGTGCTTACGTTGGTAGGTTTCATAACCTAATTGTCAGGTTTTGGGTACAATGGCAGCTCTGATGGCCATTCCAGAAAAAGAGTTCCAAAATAGCTTTGAAGGGCAGACTACGCACTGGCGTCGGTGCACAGCTTCCCAAGGGGAGTACTTCGAAGGTGCCTGTAGTGATACTCAGCAATGAGGGATGCAGCACTTTTTCTAGGATGAGTTCATGAAATTAATTGTCCGACCTCATATGGTGATGGAAGGAGAACAGACTATGAGTAGTGAGCACGCAATCCAATACACAGGTGACCATGATACCGAGGCAGGCAGCTACATGTAGAATTAGATCTCCAACATGCCCTATGACCAGGCCACGAACCTCCATTTCTCCACCCAAGACCCTCCCCTTATGTCAATACAATTAACCACAGGCAGGAGGAAAAAAGATACAATGACCCACTGGTCTAAACTGATTAGTAACACCTGTGCAGTAAAAATTGACCATGACCTTATTTCACCTTACCTCATTAACAGACTGAATTTTGGGAAGGTGCATGCGCAGTTAAGAAAAGGTTACTAACAACCTCCTGTCAATCAAAGGTACCAATCAAAACACCTCACGCACAGATGGGGGTGATCCCGCTCAATTGAAGAAGATAAAAGCCAGAATAACCCTGCTAGTTGGGACCCTTGAGCCACGTGAGCCCACTCCTGTCTGTTTGGAGTGTACTTTCTTCCAAAACACTGCTCTTTGTTTCACTACTACTTTTCCACGTCTCTCGCTCAATTCTTTGTTGGCGATACCAAGAACCTGGACACAGCACGGAGGACCCATTCTCAGGTAACAGTAAGGAATGGTACACCTAAAACTTAACGTAACGCCGTTAACCAGTATTACCCCAGTAAATTTAATTTTTTTTTTAAATGTAGTGGAAATTACAGTCACCTAGAGGGCTTGTTAAAACACAAGTTGTTGGATCCCATCTCCAAATTCTTGGTTCAGTTAAGCTGAGGTGGGTCCCAAGATTTTGCATTTCCAACAAGTTCCAGGGCAACGTGGATGCTGCTGGTCTAAAGATCACACTCTGAGGCCCACGGACCTAGTTCAGGGATTCTCGTTTTATGGCCGAGAAAACTGAGTCTGAGAGAGGTAGAAGCTTGCCAATGTGTGCATACCCCATTAACGGCAGAACTGGAATTACCATCTAGGTCTGCTGGTTACGGGTGAGCTCTCCTGTCCTTGCTGCAGGCTTCTTTGGAGCAAGACGTAAATGGGTGGGAAGGGAGGGAAGATGTCTAAAGACTGAAGTTAAGAAGCGCTTCCCACACCTAAGGGGCAGGCACCCCAATGAAGATACAGGAAGTAACTCAGGTTGGCTGAAAGGCAGAGTGCATTGGATAGGGGTGTGAGTGGGCAGGTATGTATTAGGTGGACTGGAGGGAGAAGGCCGGCTCACAGCTAGGGTGTTATAAAATCCAATTGAGAGTTAATAAAGACCATAACTAGCATTAAGGGAGTGAAATGAAGTAACAAATTGTCTACTTATGGTTACAAAAGTAATCTGGTACCTCCCTTTTTGAGCTAGAAAGGATGCCTAATAATAAATGTGTATTAACAAACTGACATTCCTGATCTCAGAAGACCATGAGTGGGAAGGAAAGGAAAAGATAAACATATATTCAATTGTATTTTAAATGTCAGGATTAACCCTTTAATGCTGCATCAGAAATATACTCTGAATATTCCAGCATAATAGTGAGCTGTAATAGCAATAACTTAAAAAGAAACATTATCTCCTGTGCCAAGTTTAAAATCTTTTCATTAAAAACTCAAAATTGATAGAAATCATATTCATGTCTTCCAGCTTCTAGTATTCATTTTAATAAATCACATGAAAAGATAAGGAAATTTAATACATTCTGAGTTTGGAGTTCCAAATATATTGTTTAAGGAACTGAATATTTTAAATTCCAGAGGCAGTGTTTAGTTAATAAACTCTTCAAGTTCAAACTTTGGCTAAAACTACAGGAAGGGTTTTGTTCGAGGGGAAACTAAAGGAAATTAAAGGAGGATTTTGCTCAACAACTCAATTTCCTAAATCTTATTTTTATTCTCTTTTTGTTTGTTTGTTTTTACCCACAGAAGGTCAGCACAAAATTCCAGAATTAAACTCATCTAATCCGTGAGTGGCCCACACTAAGCAAGTTATTTCTCCTGCTACGTAAATGGGAGACCGAGTCCCATCAGGCACCATGTGACTCAGCATTGTACCATTCTAATTACAGTAACACCTCCATCCACAGGAATCTTTTCTCCTCTCTCTAAGGTCTCCAAAGAGGAGGTTCCCCACAATTTTATTGAGGCCAAAACTGCTACCAACACTCTTTATCTTTTATCTTATCTCTAGACACTGGCTTATTTGTTTTTATTTTAAACTTTTATTTTTCAGAATCCTTTTGTTTTTAGTTTAATCTCTCCATCTTTGAGAAAGCTCTGGAACACACTGTATTGCTTTCTGGTTAGCTTTCTGGAGAAAAACAGTCCCCATGTGCTTCTTTTATTCACACATTATTAGTGAAGGAGCTTTTTTTTTTTTTTTTTTTTTTTTTTTTTTTTTTTTTTTTTTTTTTTTTTTTTTTTTTTTTTTTTTTTTTTTTTTTTTTTTTTTTTTTTTTTTTTTTTTTTTTTTTTTTTTTTTTTTTTTTTTTTTTTTTTTTTTTTTTTTTTTTTTTTTTTTTTTTTTTTTTTTTTTTTTTTTTTTTTTTTTTTTTTTTTTTTTT
>PVJL010003709.1:0-58768 GCA_004026885.1 Lyroderma lyra | reverse complement strand
AGTCCTCTACCTACATGTCATTCATTTACTGGGACTTCTTTGCCTGCTATTTAAATTTTTATTTTTCTGACTTCATATCTCTTCACAGTCTATAATTTCTCCCCTAAAATTCCTGAATTCCAATCATTTACGTGCTAGCAACTTTCAACTTTGTATTTCTAGACTTTTCTGCAAGGTGCCTGACCTACTGCCTACTAGTTACTTGCACTAAAATATCTCACTGGAAGTTATGTTTTCTCCACTCATGACTGAGCTTTTGTCTCTTCTTTCCTACCTTGGTTAAGGGGCACACAGTCTTTCAGTCAAGAAACGTGGGAATTACATCAACAGCTATTCCTCATGACCGTCCTTCAATTCATCACTAAGGTCTGACCATCTCTTGTATATACTACTGCAACAGCTTCCTGTTCAACTGCTCTCACTCTCAATCTTCCCCTCCTCCCTCCCTTCCTCCACACGTTACCAAGAGGGATATCTCTAATAAAAGTAAAATAGAAGTCTGATCATGTCATTTTCTTGTTCAAAATTTTCTCACAGCATCCCATCACCTGCAGGGTTAAAGCTAAATTATTGTTAATCGTTTTGGGCAGGCCTACAAGAACCTGCACGCTTTGGTTCTTCTGTACTTGTCTAACCACATCCAGCTTATTAACTAAAGTGCTTAAAGTTATCCAAACACTTAATGCCGCTACAAGCTCTTGAGTTTTTGTTTATGCTACTCCCTCTGGCCAGGCTGGCCTTCTCTTTCTCTTCGCAACTTTGAAAAAGCCCTTTGCACCTTTCAGACCCAGCTCAACATCAACCACTTAAAGAAAAGTGATCCCTGTCCCCAGACAGAACTCACCCCCCGACACACACAGGCTGTATTATTATTATATCTTAAACCTACTTCTGCTCTTGCTCTTTTCACACAATACTGCAATTTTTGTTTGCTATCTTTCCCTGTTGTCCCATGACCTCCTTGAAAGTAGCAATTTTGTCTCGTTTGGTTTTGGTTTCCAGCGTCTAGAACAGTCTGAGTCCTATTTCACTGCACCAAATGTAGTTCAAATAAATTAAATTTCAATGTGCACAAGATTTTTAAAGAGAATATGTTGTATGAACGCATTCCGCTTAGTAAAGACAGAAGCTGCGTAGCAATGGGTTCCTGAAGGACCTTGATTATTATGTCATATTTGAATATTGTATATGACCTTACAAAGGAGCTTTTTTGTAAGCTTCAGATGATGGGAGAACGTGGATTCATTCTGGAGGCTACAGTACTACAAAACGATACGGACTTCTACACAGCAGATCAAAAAACAAGGTGTGTCTGTTCCTCATTGTCAGGAAAGCAACAGTGGATAAAGAAAGAGCTGCACCCTCCTGAAAATGTATCAAGACGTATCTGTGGTTTCTGGAACAGTAGCAGATGAATTAAGAATTTTAGCAGAAGAATCAGTAAAGAAAGGGGCAAAGTGACGCATGCGATGTGGACACCCACGTTGTTTTAGTCAGTTGACAGCAACTTTAATGGAAACAGAAAAATAAAAGACATTCTATAGACATGGCTGAAGATGTATACAGGTATAAAATGAGTTAAGCACAGAACACTACGTGATACAACAAAAGTATTGGATTTGGGAATGAATTCCAACTGAATCTTGGTTGAATTCCGATAGCACTGGAAGTAACCAAATGATACACATTGAGGCAAATAACAAGGACTTTTTCTTAGAGTTGAAAAAGTGAGGTTTCCAATATCTGAATGAATATAAGTTGCGAAAAGCAAGATAAAAAATTATACTGGGAATGCCATTCATTTTCTACACACAGCCTCTTCCTCTTTTAGGTGAATCTCTGTAGGGACAAGACTGCCTCCCACGAAGAGAAAACTCATTTTCCCAGGTGCACCCCCTCCAGTTTCTGACTCTCTGATTGGAGGGCATTTAATGCGAAGAAGCAGGAAGGTGGGAAATTCTTTTTGGCAGGAGCAGGACAGCAATTGAAGCTGCATCAAGCTCCAGAGGAGGCAACGGCTGTGGTTCTGTCTGTCTATCCAGTTTCCAGCCTCCGTGGTTTCCATGGCAACAGCTGTGCCTGTGCCTAGCAGCGATTGCATAAAGGTATTTATGTACGGGACCAAAGAATTCTCTGAAATCCCTCTAGAGATTGTTCCTGATGGTATGGTCTCTTAGCACTAGTTCTAAATATACTTTAATAAATTCCTTTTCTATTTAAATTATCCTGAGTTGGTTTACAAAATTAAGAAACTTGATGGATCATCTACCTTTCTAACAAATCCAAAACTGGAATCTCCGACTGAGCATTTACTAATTGCACAGAATTATTTGATGGGCTGGAGTGAAGGGATCAGGTAGAGGCGAATAGGACATAGGCCTGCTCTCAGGGGCAAGTATCACGAAACAACCATAAACCAACGCAGGCAGACACACTTACTAAGGTGACGTACAAACGATGTGACATAGAACCAGCAATTAGTTCTGAGGGATGGAATCCCATGGAGCTTCATAAAGGAGACAGATTGTTTTAGGTCTGGTAGACACAGTAGGGTTTTCCACAGGGCAAGGCCCACAGTGAAGGAACAGGGGGTGCTACTGCCAGGCCTGAGGAGCAATGTAACCCATCCCAAGTAAGAGCAAGTAGAAAATGGCAAGAAACTAACCGTAGGCTACTGTGCCACTCGACTATGACCAAGTCCTGGAACCTGGAACACTTTACAGATGATGGACTAATAATGTTTAGAAACAGGGGGGCTCCCAGGTATACACGTGGGAGGGGGTGAGCTTTCCCCACAAGTTGCATCCTGATGCCTCTGGGGAGGGGGAATGCTAAGCCTACCTCAGCCTGGGTCTCATCTTGCATGGCCCAGAGCTGCACAAATCATGGGTCAAGTGATGATGTTACTTTAGAAGTGAAAATAGTTTTGTTTTGTTTTATTTTTTTTTCAAAATAAGGAACATTCAGGAGTCCAATATTTAAGACAAATAAAGAAGATCTGCTCTGGTGGATCAACATGAGAGATCTCACAACATTTCCCTGGGGCCCTTTCCTCACCACATTATCATCTTTGACATTCACTTTGGCATTTCTAAGAATATGGGGAATTAAAGTTTCTAAAACACTTGGTTACACAAAAATGGTGTCTTATAGAAGAGCAAGATATTGCCTTAGGAGGAAACACGATAAAAGGACATACTGACATGTTCAATTTCTATATGGGCTACATCAAAGCCTCCTGGAGTCACCGAATCTATGTTGTGGGGCAAAGGAGAGAAGACAAACAAAGAGGCTACAAATCTAAGGAGTTTATGGGGACGTGACAAAACTGAGAGGAAAAGAAAGAAAATATATGTTATCATTTGGCGGAATGACGGCAATTTTAGATACAAAATAATAATAATAATTGGATTGAGGTAAGGACTGTTCTGAAGGTAAAGGTAAAACATGATGTTACTTCGTTAATTGTTAAAAAAACTAAGATAACAACTGTGGAATGTTTGCTGTCACTGGTTATAAAAGAAGAAAAGCATAGGCCTAAATCCATGTCTTTTGCTTTCGTGATAAGGTAATCTGTGATCATTATAACTGAATTACACTTTTCAAGGCTAACCATATAATAATATAATTAAACAAGTGACTCTTTGATTTCCTTGAGTTCAAGACACGATGGAGAATACCCCAAGCTATCAATGGGAGGATTTCAGTGCCAGACCACCCAAGAGCTCATTGGGCTCAGTGAAGGGTGTGTTCTGTTTAGATGTTATGCTTGTGTTTTCTGGCAGAAGGAAGTTTTCAGAAAGCAGTGCACTGCTCTATACACATATGCCCTGAAGTGTGCAGTGAGTTCCAGCCTGTTTCTCTGCTCTTCTGTGCCAAACCAGGCAGGGCAAGATGTTTCTAAATCTCTTCAAAGGCCCAAATCAAAGTGCTTTCTTGAGAGAACGGCCATGCAGGAGGCTAGCTTACTGCCAGGAACCACGCAAAACGAACTCCAGATTGACCCACGGCCCCTTGCATTAGGTCTCAGTGGTTCTCCTTTACAATTCTAGAAGAAAAAGACTAAAAAGTAAGAGGTGAGAAAGGCGCGTTTACCAAGATGTCATCCAATGACAGCTAGAGATAGAGAAATTAGTTTGCTCATGACATTAGGAGAATTTCCACTAATAATATACATGGGTATATGAGGGCTGTCCAGAAACTACCCAGCCATGCAATATGAAAAGCAGAGGCATTTATGGCTGGATGCTTTTTCCAGACAGCCCTCGTATTTATATAAAACTCTCATGTTGCCAAGCAAAATGTTAGGTACTGTCAAGGTCCTTACCTTTTAATAGACTGAGACTGCTAATAAACAGGAAAACAAGATAACCTTCAATTGCGATAATCGTTATTGAGACAGTGAACTGGGTGATACAATAGCAACTAGGAGCAAGTTTTCTCTCTTGAAGTGTTTTAGTTGGTATCATTAGTTTAATTTTGTCTTCATTATGAAGAGGGTTGCCAGGGAGGGCCTTCTGAAGAGGTGCTGTTAGAGCTCGGTGCTGCATGAAGTTGTGTGTTGTCAGAAAGACCTAGGGGAAGAGTAGTTCAGACAGAGGATTGGCATATGTAAACTGAGCAGGGGACAGACGGTACGTTCTGGGAAGGAGAGGGAGTGCAATGAGTAAAGCAGGTAACGGGATGAGCTGGGCCAGACAGTGAGAGAGGGGTGAGGCCGTGCATGACATTTCAGGTCAGAACGAAGAGGTGCAGTCTAAGTAAACCTTGAAGACACTTCAGGGTCTTCGTAGGGAAAACGACCTAGCCTAGTTGGCTTTGTAAACAAATGCTTTGGTGGCTGTGTAGACAACAAAGTATGCTAGCAGAACATATTGCAGCCGGGAGATTGACTAAGGTCACTGTCACGGGACACTGAGAGATGACTGTGGCTTAGAGTGGGAGTCACCAGGGAAACTGAGAAGGTATGTTCCAGAAACACTTGGGAAGTGAACCTAATGGACTTACTGGCAGATTGTACGTGATAAATTGGGTAGAGGAAGAGGAAGGCTCTAGAATGACCACAATTGGGGCTTAAAACACATGTGTGTATTTGCCTTCCATTTACTGAAATGGGGGTGGGGGAGTATGGAGAAGAAACAGGTTTGTGGAAGAAACCTAGAGTTCTCTGTTAAGCCCGAGATGTTTCTGGAACATCTAAGTTATGATGCCAAGTATACAGACAGATATAAAGCAGGTTTCTGTCATATACCTGTGCAGCTGATGCACTACACACAGTCACCCAGTGGCCTCTCTACACAGGTGGCCCTTTCTATAAACCCTACACAAAGACTCAGGGTATGCCAAATGCAAGTGCTGTGAGTTGGCTCCAGATTAAGTTTCAATACCTTAAGTATCTTCTACATGTAAGCTGCATGCAAGACTTCTAAACATCATGACTGTGCTCCCTGGAAGCATTCTAATCTATACTATGTAGCATATTTCCATTCTGTCCAATTGGAGATATTTTGTTATTTACCGTTCACCTCAGATGGCCTGCCTGCCTGTTGTTATTTTCAAAAGATTAACCCTGGGAGTTACATTGCATAAGACTGTTCTTTATTTGACCTGAAACATTCCTTCACTTCTAAAAGAAAGACAGGATGTGGCCTCATAAGGAAGCGTGCATGAGGCTGGAGGTCTAGGACAGCTGGTGTCTGTTCTCTGTCTGTCCCGCCAGCAGGGCTGGGAGATGCGGCTCTCCTGAGTGTGTCATGATTTGCAGCTGGGAAGGTGCATGGCTCCGGAAGATTCTCTAGCAGGGCCCCGAGAGGATGGCATGTTTATCTTTCTCCCCTTGAAAAATAAAAGGTCAACTAGGAACACAAATTTCCATAACAACAGTCATTTCAAAAGAAAGGCTACATCCCAGCACATGTGGACACGGAGCGGGGAGCGAAGTTGGCCCGGTTTGGGAGGACAGGCCTAGGTGGGACATTGAGTTTCTTTTCATTTCCACTCGATTCCCATCAGAATTTCCACAGGATGAAAGGCTTTCGTGGAGAAAATACGTGAAGAAATGAATAAAGCCCCAGAGAATGTAGTCTGTACACCACTGAGAAGGGAGTTCCTCACTAACAAACCAGTGATCGTACATCAGTAAACAATCCTACTGGTTTTCAGAATAGGTGTTTGTTAGTATTGGAAATGACTTCATGTAGTCTGCCTTCTGCCCTTATTGCAAAACCACATTTGTAAATACGGGATTAAAAGAAACAATTTGGTCATTTGTCTTTTCAATGGTTCAACTTATTTTAGCCCGCCATGATTGCCAGTTTTCAGTGCACGGACACCCATCTGTGAAATGTGGAAACACTTCACCAGTGTTAGATGGTAAGATGGGAGGAGAAAAACAAAAACAGGACAAATGGGAAAACCGAGTGGAAGGAAAATCCTGTTCAGAAGTCTTTAAATATTTTTAAAAGGAACAGAGAGAGTACAAGTGCTGATCGTGCAGAAAAGTACCACCACCGGCCCCCCCCCAGAAAAGTCTTTTGTGTCATCCCTTTCGATGTACAAAAATGGAAAGAAATGACCCACCGAGTGTTATAAAACGTTCTCCTCTAACTTACGTTAGGAATAGCAAAAATAAGACACCACATAGAGTTTATTTTTATTTTAAAAATCACAAATCAAATATGTACTTATTGTGAATTCCTCAAAAAATTCAGAGGACTACGGAGAAAGGGTGAAATGCTCTTCACTGCTGCCTCCCCGGTGCCACTGGAGGAGGGAATCCCCGTTAGAAGTGTGTTGTGTGGTTTCCAGAGTTGTTTCAGTTGCACTTTAAGGGGACTTGGAAGGGGGCGGCACACGATCATGGAAAAGCATCACCATGGAAAGGTTTCTTCCTCAACCTGCTGCTCTGTGGCTTTTGGGGAATCAATTACCGTGTTTTGCCATGAATAACGTGCATGTTTTTGCCCAAATTTGTGAGAGAAAAACAAGGATGAGTATTATACACGGGTAGTACTAATTCTGTATCTATGTAAATGTTTTTAATTCTTTTATTTAGGCTTATGAGTTAAAAGTGTAACTCTAGAAATCAATAACGAAGTCCATATGCAAAATAATACCCTGGAATATGATAATCAATTTTTTATATATACAAAATTTTTTGTCCCTTGTATCTGTTCTTGCGTTTTGTAATTATTTGTTACATAAAATTTCTTTACCATAATATGTTAAAAAATAAATGCTAAAATTCCTTTATAATACAAAAAACAGGTACCTAAATAGAAACAAATCCAAATTTGAATTAAAAAATTAAAACAAAAGCTTTTTTCCCCTGAAAGTTTGGGCCAAAACACATGCATGCACATTATACCCAGGAGCGCATTGTACACGGCAACACGCTGTAACTTCCTTGGGACTCTGCTTCTTGATGTGTAAAATGAAGTCACTCCAGGACAGGCGAGATGGGATTCACCAGACATGGCGCACCGGAAGTCTGGAGGGAGAGTTTGGCAATTCTGTGTGCAAGAATGACTCGAGAGCCTCCTGATGTGCGTTTGCCTGAAAACAGGAACACTGAGCATTTCCAAAGCACAACAAAGAACGTTCCCAGTCTAAATACCAGGAGGGCCCACGAGCCCAATTTTCTAAATTGCTCCATGTGCTCCTTCTCCTACTAATTTTATTTCAAGAAAGCCAGGTTTGCTGATAGCAGTAAAGACAGTAATCAGGCGGTTCCGTGGAATAGTAATGGAAGCCTAAGCTTGCTTCTTCTAACGCTTTCCCAAAATGCCTCACGTGGGCCTCACAACGAATTTGGGGGCCTGGGCAGGCCAAGTCCTCATTTTTTCATTTCGCCCTAAGCAAAGGAAAACAATAGTGTGGCATTGACTTGACATCCAAAGCATCTTCTTAGAACAAACTCATTTTCTTCAAGGGTTTAAAAAAACAGCCACGTGAAATTTATTGTATTTATTTGTTTTGCAAAGAACACTAAGTCTGGCAAGGTTCTTCCCCACACCAGTGAATAGCCTTCGTTATCTCTGTGGGAAGGCCAGCTGGTCTCCCTCAGAGTCCTGAGGTAAACAAAAGGCTGGGCTGTTGTTGCTAATTAGAGAAGGTGTGGTCTGTTTCACTTTCAGGACCTTCTGGAAAATAGTAGCTCCCTTTCCTCAACTTTCTCCGCAGCTCAGAGCCTTCTGTCTTCCGTGAGGATGACAGTGAGAAATTCCAGCAGGACCCAGGGATGGTGGGAGCGGGGGGCAGAAGAACACCTGGGCACGAAATGAACCGCTGTGTGGACTGAGAGCCGTGAGGAGTTTTCATTGTCATTCCAATTTAAATCAAAGATCCACCCAAATCCTTTAATTTAGAGACTTAACATAAATATACACCTTAGTAGTTTTTTAGTTGAAAATCTTAAAGAGCAAGTAAAAAAAAATTCTCTTATCCACTTACACTCAGCCCCCACTACAACTAATTTGGTCAGGAGTGAGATGCTAAAGCTTGAGTTTCCACAGCCCAGTCTCCTCCCGACTTCAGTTCAAGAATGTTTGGTCCTGTGAAGAGAGTTCTGGGCACTTTTACGTAAACATAGGTTATAGCAGTTCAGGGTTACAATAAAGGCAATGGGGAAAACGTTAAGATTAACATAAGCAAAGGTCACGGGAGAATTTGGACAGTTCAGAAAGAAGGGGACATGGGGGATATGGGGGAGGAGGCACTTTGATGTGGGACGTATTTTTAAATAAGAGAATAATGAAAGAACGTATGTTTGAAGTTTTTTAAGCATGAAGAATATTGTCCACCCCCCGCTCTGTGGTGAGCTCAGAGAGAGACCTCAGCAAAAACACAAGGTGCTTTTAAACCACTTCTTGGTGGACAGGCTGTTGTTTGTTTGAAAGTGATGCTGACACCAGAGGACAAGAAAGTAAGTTTTTACGTGAATTACATTTAAAGGCTGAAATGTCCTTTGTGGAAGGGACATCAGTGCCTTCACTGCACATGTAAAAATGTTAACTGCCCACTCCCCAGAGCTAAAAGTTTTTCACATGACAACTACGACACAACACTAAGAAGAAAATGAAATGACAATGAGGTACAAATACTAACCACAAACATGTCTATATTTATTTTTGTTTATTTTTATTTAACTCTCCTTGAATATTTTTACTTAATTTTCCTTAAACATATACATACAAGCACTGTCTGGGGGAAAAATTCCAGCCATTAAATGCCTCTATTTTTCATATTACGTGGCTGGATACTTTCTAGATAGTGGAGACAGTATACACACACACACACACACACACACGCACGTGTGCACACACATGCACGCACACACATATTTTCTTTTCACCGTCTGAAACTTTTTTTGGTATTGCTACTCACTCATACAGTGAAAATGGAGAATTTTAAAAATAAGAACTATTCATGCTTTTCAAGTGGATTCCATGTTTGGATATCTACCCTAGCTCCAGAAAGTGGAAGATATAAGGCAAACATGAAGCATTCATTCTGTGCTTTTAATAAGGAAATATTATATAAATACACTAGCATATATCGTATCAGATAAAGCAAAGCAAACTACTGTTCCACACACCTAGGTCTGGATGGAGAAGAAACACAAGCCCCCAACATCCTGTTGTTACTCCTTTTAGTATTCACTGAGTCTTGAAAGAGTTCAGGACGAATTATGAAAACTTGGCATCACTTGTGTGCCTCCGAATCTGTGAACAAGTATGATAAGTAATGAGTGTAGAGCATTCCCTAGTTCAGTCATTCTTTCCAACGTTGCTCATGTGATCAATCATGATGATTTCTAGATGAATAATCCTTTGATGTTCTGGCCTCTTTGTTCTCTGACATGCACTCTTCCACTGTCCTTGTCCTTCACTCTTATCTCAGTCAACCGCTGGCACCATCACACTTTAGAGTTTGTCCTTATTAGTAAATGCCATGCCTTCATCTTATTTCAGTTAGCCCACGTTGGACCTGTACTGCCCTCGTGTCCCGTCTCTGAGGATGCTACAACTACCAGCCCTGTAAATTTTGCACTGCTCCTGCCGGGTCCATACGTCTCATTTAGTTTAGAATCTCTATTTTATAACATCTACAATGTAATCATTACTTAACATATTTTCAATTCCATTGCCCTCTCCCTTCATCTCACTTGGCTGACAACACCCATCACCTTGGTTAAATCCCCTTTACTACCTACTCAGCACCTGGATTGACATCACTAAACGTGTGGAGAAAAACACAAAAGCATCCACGGTCACTAACCTTCAGTGGGTCCTCTATTACGGCCACAATTATATCACACTCCCCTAGTCAACTCACTTTTGTAATCTCTTCCCACCTCGGAAGTCTTCCCTCACCCTCATTCTTAGATGATTCCACTGGGACAATAAAAGCAATAAAAAAACTACTTCCACAAGTTCCCACCATCTCATCCCCGCCCCGCAACATCTACCTGCCTGAGTTTGCTCTTATTATGGAGGCTCTATCATCATTCTCAACACAAATCCCTCAGGTTGCTGCCCACTCAAGGACCTTTCACAAGCATTTGATATCTCTTTAACATCTTCATGTTTCCTTTCCCTGCTGGGACATTCCATTTTGACTTAAAACATGTGCCATATAGTAAACATGCAAGATACATTTGATGAATTATAATAAATTATTAAATTCCCTTCCTTTGAAAAGTGAATTATAATGTACATTTATAACCAAATCATTCAATATTTTGAAATTAATATCAGGTTATGATAATTATAGAAATAGCTCTAACCTAGAATTATAAGTGACTATCCAAGCTATTGTTTAGTCAGGTTCAATTGGATATGTCTTTGCCCTTCACCATACAAATCCTGATCCCAGACTTTAAGTGAAGTGATAATTGAAAGGTCTCAGCCTTTCAATTTTTTTTAAGCATATTTGCCAACTTATCCTATTTATAATGTTATTAAAATTCTGTTTTTGTATGATTCAGGGCCTGGTTTCTTTTAAAAAAAGTAATAAAACTAAGGCTGATGGTCTTAGAAGAAAAACAATCATGTACCATTGTTTCAAAGAATGTACCTTTTGTCCAAATCCATAAAACATGGTTTTGCTTTGAACTTGTCTCCTCAAGTCAAGAAAAACATGAATTCTGGGATGAAGATACTCACTTTGTAATCAAGCCCTCACTGCCTGTGTAACTCCCTCCCTACCAAATCTGTGTGACGTCAAAGCAGAGGAATCCTTTCTCTTTTTCTGAGTGCCAGGAAACATGCATCACTATGAAGCTTATTAATCATTGCAAACTCCCAACAAACAGTAAGTCCCTGGTGTGACAACTGTTAGCTGCCATTAAAAAATAATAAAATAATAAAAACTTTACCATGAAATTTCCTCATTCAACCAAGAGAAGTAATGCTTGTATATTTTTAGTTATGAGTTAGATGTGGCTTAAAACTAATAGTGATTTGATTAATTAATCTAATGTATTTCATCACTCTTTTGGTCCATGGTTGTATTAAAATTCAACTTAAAATCACAGCTTAGTAATAAATTCTAGGACGAAGCAAAACATATTTCCTTCCATCTCTCTGAATATTATATAAAAACAAAAACAACCACGACAGCAAAATAGTATTTATTAGTCAATGAACTGACACTATGTACCAAGAACAGTGTTAATTCTTTTTATAATCTAATTTTTCTATAATGCTAATCTTCATTAGAATACTATGAGGAAAGACTTCAGAAAGAAGCAAGATCTAAGCTGAGACACATGGTTGAGTAGGAAATGGTTTAAAAAATGATTTGGACTTTGGGTAGGGAGAAATAATCAAGGCATAAGGAATAATATTTCAAAGTCCTAGTGGTCAGAAAGAATATAGCAAATTATGCAGATTATTTCATAAGGAACGAATGTATATAGTTTTCTAGGGCTCAAATGTGGGCTATAAGTATAAGAATATGCTGGAGTGAGTGTGGACGAATGGTCAGAAGAGAACCACAAGCTTAGTCAAGAGGTAAATCATTAAGGACTGTGTAAGCCACAGCTAAATTAAAGACCTTGGGTCTGATTTAGATATAAAAGATCATTATTGTTCTCATTATTTTCTTTTTTTCCCTACTGTCTTTTTGTTACCTTCTCTTTCTCTTCTCTGCTTCTCCCCATCCTTTCTTTCTCTTTATGACTTTCTTTCCCCTCTTATATCACATTAAGCATAAGAAATGCCATTCATCCATTCAAGAAATTTTACTGAATATCTAGTACTTCTAAGATACTCTGGCAAACCCTGTAAGTTTACTCAGCAAGATGGACGTGAATCCATCCTTCATGAAACTTAGAGTCTGGTGGATAAGCTTGCTATGTTCAGGGAACTGAATTAAACCCAGTATCTCTTAAAGTTATAAGTAAGGAAATGTCATGAGATGAGATCAGAGAAGAAAGCAAAAAACACATCACAGGGATGTTGTAAATTAGATAAGAATTTTTAGTTTTTATGCTAAAAGCAAAGAGAAGTCATCAAAGTAGTTTAAGTTAGGAGATGATATGATTTGTGTTTAAGAAAGATCACGCTGGCTTTTTGCAAAGAATCAATTAGTAGGGGGAAGGGAATTAGGAAGGAGACATCAATAAGAATGTTATTGCTATATTCCCTATAAAAAAGATGGTAATTAGAAACAAGAAGGTGGTAATGATGGTAGGGGAGGATAGTATTACCAGTGGTGGACAGGTGGAGTAGAAAAGGAGATGGAGATAAGGTATTTTGTTTGAAATGCATGTAAGAGGTAAACACTTCAGAAACTGTGGTTTCACTGTTCCCACAAAAATAATTAGATAAACAAGCACTTCCTCCTCCAGCCTCCTCTCCTCTTATTAATCCTCTTTAATGTGGTTTCCTTTCCTCTACGCCACTAAAGTGGCTTTCAATATGAACTCACATAACCTCAATAACATTCAAACTACTGGAAATTCTCCAATGTTGACTACTTAGTATCATTAAATTGTCTCTTTCCAGAGCATTCTATTCTGTTGACTTCCATGACAACAGAACCTCCTTTCACCTCTGTGGCCACAGTTTCCCTGTTTCTTCTGCCAGCTTGGCTCGCAGACTTTAAATGTTGAAGTTTCCTGTTCTTCATGTGAAACTGAGCATGCTGATCCTGGGCCCACCCTATTTTCACTCTATAGTCCATCCCCTTGCCATCTTCTCTAAGGTCATGCCCCTGAGAAATTGACCTCCATTCCACACAACTTTTCTGAAATCCAGAATTAGGTCTAACTGCATGTGTTAGATGTCTATTTTAATTCTTCACTATCACCTCAAATTCAGCATGTCCATTCACAGACAGTAAAGAGTAAAAAAGAACAAGGTTGGGAGCTAGGTGGATATATGTGATTGAGGGTTTCAGTAACTTAGATACATTGAAAAAGGAAGTCTTTAGAAGATCAAAAAACTGGGAAGCCAAGGGATTAAGTGCATTTTCCATGAGAACACTGACACTACCTAGAAAAATGGCAACATTCCTCTAAATTCAACAACAAATTTAAAGTATTATACACCATGATCAAGAAGGATTTGTTCCTGAAATGCAAGGATGGTTTGATAGATAAAAAGTAATGAATATAATACATCACATTAACAAAATGAAGAGGAAAACAGCACAAGATCATCTTACTGGATGCAGAAAAAGTATGTGACAAAATTCAACAGCTTTCCATGATAAAGATAAAATAGGAATATAAGAAAACTACCCCTACATAATAAAACCTACATATAAAAATGAAGAGTGAACATTGTAGTGAAATTCTGAAAGTTTTTCCTCTATTATCTCTGTTCACAGATGATACACTCCTATATGTAGGAAATCCTAGAAACTCCTCAACACAAACAAACAAAAAAACCAAAACTCCAAAGTCCAAAAAACAAACCTGTCTGTGCTAATGAAACTAATTTAGCGAAGTAGTAGGATACAAAGTCAATACACAAAAATTATTTGCATTTTTATATGTTAACAGGAAACAATTTGAAAAAAAAATAGGAAAACAATTCCTTTTACTAAAGCCTCAAAAATAAATAAGTAAATAAATAGAAAACTTAGGCATTAACTTAACAAAGGAGGTAAAAGACTTGTACGATGAATGCTGTGTAACTTTACTGAAAGAAATTAAAGACACAAATTAATGAAAAGAGAATCCATGTTCACAGATAGTGAATATTTAATATTTAATATTGTTAATTAGCTATCATTTGTTCAGTCTACAATGTCCACAGAGAGCTACAGTCCACACCAAAAGGTCCTTGAATTTTGGTCTGTACAAAATTTCCACAAAAATTTTTGGACCATAGTTCATATAAATCCTGTTATTCAACAAGATTGGAACCCTGACCCATCTGCCAACCAATGGAATGAGAAAAAATATTTGAAATCATATATCAGATAAGAGATTAATATATAGAATATATACAAATATTTTTCATTTTAATGTTTAAATTTTTGTCTTTGTCAGCTCATGATACAATTTTTTCATTAAAGAAAACAGAAGAAAAACAGAAGTTTATACTTTTAAGAATATTAAAATCTGTCATATGTATTATTTATAAGTCTTTTGGGAGGTGGTCTAGTTTATTGAGGCATAATTTCCAAATAGTAAAACTCATCCTTTTTAGTATATACTTGTGATTTTTATGAATTTTGACAAGTACATATGGTTTATAACTATCACTATAATAACATATAAAACAGTTTTATCACTCTAAAACACACACACACACACACACACACACCCCTACCTATATATCTATATCTAGATATAGATGTAAAAAATATATATATATATATATATAGAGAGAGAGACAGAATATAGAGAAACTCCTAAAACTCAACAACAGAAAACTAAACAACCTGATTCAAAAACGGGCAAAATACTTGAGTAGATATTTCTCCAAAGAAGACATATGAGTAACCAATACTAATAAGCACATTAAAAATATGCTCAACCCCACTATCACTAGGTAAATACCAATCAAAACCACAATAACAGCATATGTAATAATCCCAAACTGAAAACAATCTACATGTCTATTAACAATAGGATGGATAAATAGAACAGTGAAAATGAAATAACTAGATATATGTAATATGAATCTGAAATACAGTCATATGCTGCTTAACAACAAGTCTATGTTCTGAAAAATGTATTGTTGGGAACTTCATCATTGTGCAATCATAGAATGCTTAGACAAACCTAAGTGATATAGCTTATTAGACACCTAGGTGGTATGCTATAAGCCTATTGCTCCTAGGTTATGAGCCTATACAGCTTATTACTATAAACAAACAACATGAGATTACATCAAGCACAAGAGAAAATGAGGCAATCAAGAGCCATGGTAAACATAAGATGCATGAGGCTACAGCCAGCATAACACAGCAGACTGTTTTACAACAAATTTCCTTTATGTAAGTAGAAAGAGTACACTCTAAAAGAATAAAAGTATAACATAGTAAATACAAAAACCAGTAACAGTCATTTATTATCATTATCAATTATCACATACTATACCTAACTATATGGGCTACACTTTTATATGACTGGCAGTACAGTAGGTGTTTACACCAACATAACCACAAACATATAAATAATGTCCTGTGCTATGTTACCATGGCTATGACATCATTAGGTGATAGGAATTTTTCAGTTCCGCTGCAATCTTTTGGGACCCACATTGTATATGCTGACCAAGAGGTTGTTACAAGGTACCTGACTATTCATAATGTTACCCGCAAAGAGTAAGACACAAAGAAATATACATTACATTATTTCTTTTATGTACTGTTCAATTAAAAAATACACAAAAAGAAAAACTATATAGTATTTGAATTTTTAGAATGGAAAGCCCTTTTGGGAGAAGGAAGGGGTAGCAATTTGGAGGCAGCCTATCAGGGGACATTTTGAGTACTGGTAATAGTTTATTTTTTTATCTAAAAATAGTTATTATACTTAGATGTGTCCTTGGTATTAATTCATTGAAGTGAAGTGTACATTTATATATTTTCTTCAGATCCATTTTACTTCTTAATTAAAAAAAAAAAAACAACAGAAACATCCTAATTACAACAAAACTACAAATATCTAGTAGCAAAGTTAATAACACAGGTAAGTTACCCATAAGAAATTAACTATAAAACAAAACCTGAATAAACTGAGAGACGATCTGAGTTCCAGAATATATTAATATATAAGCATCCTGCAAACTTTTGAAAGTAACCAAATAATAAAAAAATAGCATCAATAAAAATTGGCCAAAAAAATGGATAGTCAATTCACAGGAGAGACAAAGTGAAGGTTAAAAAATAGAATTTCAAAGATTTTAGGCACACTTCAAAGAAAAATTCAGGAAAATGGAAGTCGAAACAACAATAACATGTTTTACTAATTATATTTGCAAAATTTTATAAAGTGCCTATAACATTCAGGTCAAACAATGTAAGAAAATAGCTACTTAGCCACATTGCTAGTAGGAGAGTGTTAACTGAAACTTTTCTTGAAAGTAGCCTGGCAATATCTATTATAATTAAAATTTTAGGATCCCTTTGTTTGGCTCTACTAAAATGAGGGTACCATACATAATAATACATATGCAACATTTGGGGGAAATTTTTGGTTGTACCACTGTTTATAATAGCAACACTGGGAATGATCTGAGTAACCATCATTGATAAAATAAATTTGTTACCAGTCCAAAGTCCATGTGCCCAACACTTCAAAAGGCTAAAACTCAAATAATCAGAATTTGGAGTAAAGAAAGGTTTATTGATTAAGAAGGTGCCATCCAAAAACATGGGAGATCTGCTCTTCAAATCTGTCTTTAAAAAGCACAGAGTTCAGGCCTTATTTACATCAAAGTAAGGTGAAATGAGAGAGGTAAGGGTGACTGACAACTGCAGACATCTAGGAACCAGCAGGAGTCCAAGGAAGATTGTGCTAGTTGATGTGAGTCTGGTCACGGTCACAAGGTTCCTGAAAATCTTTGATAAACAATGCACACCGCCCTTATGGCCTCAAGTCATAGGCAGAATCACTCTAATTAGTAGCATGTCTGTATGTAAGGCTAAGCAAAAACTCTTAGCCTGGAGGCCATGAGAACTATGCAGGCTTGAAGGAAAGGGAATTAGAGATACTGAGCATTTCACTGTTACAAATCTTTGTCTATTCATCCTGAAGGGATTTGTCTACCCATAATCCCTTTTTGCAAAATGAAAAAAAAAAAGTTGAAGAAAACTATGGTCATATTTTGGCTCTATGAAAATATTGTCACACAAACCTATTTATCTATAGAATGACTTGTAAAACACAGTGTTAATCTATTACTATCAGAAACATGGGAGGAAAAGAGGCTGGAGGTCAGCTGGAGATACTTTTAACTTGCTTTTATTCCTCTTTCATTGTTTCATGTTATAACGAGTGGGTATTTATACATCTTAAAATTTAAGAAAATTTATAAGAAAAATGTTTTCCTTCACAGGTCAAATATATGGCATCTTTTCTTTCTCTTCCATGTAACCTCATCCGTTTAGCTTCACCCATTTTGAGCTCCCAATTCCTGTTGTTTCTTGTCCATGTTCATTAACTTCTTTTGAAACTGGTCTGGCTATGCCAGCTTTTCTCTTATTATAATGATTATTTACATCCTACAAGTATTTACAGTGTGTGGAGCTAGCTCTGTAGCCAAGTTTAAAAGGGGGTTCTGGGAAATCCCTCCCACTCACAACACTTTTATTTAATGATCTGCTGTAGTTCATGGCTCTCCTTTTGTTTACCTAGAGATTTCATCTGGGTTCTTTATGCTTTGCCAGCACCCAAAGGCACACTTTTCTTTTGATGCATTCCAGTTTCCATAGTACTATCTGCTGGCTTGATTCTCTAAGAGACACTCTTTTTGTTGAATTACAAAGACTCTAGATTTAACGCAAGATAAATGTTGAATATTGCTTGGGGTCCTGGAAAGCTTAGAGGCTCTGAGAAAGGGTAGCTCTACCTCTAAGTTAAAAGTAGCCTGTTTCAACTTCCAAATTCACATTCCACTTCAATGTCCTCTGTCACCATAAGATTTCTATTCCCTGGGCTCACCTTGACAACCCAAATCCCATTCTCACTGGATCAGTTTTTCCTCTGGGAATTCATGTAGAATGCAGACTCTAAGATTATTCATTTTTCTCTTTTTAAAAATGTTATTTTTATTTTAAAATTCCAAGCTTTTAAAGTTATAATGTCCTCAGATGTCCTCATTATGGTCAAGCACAGACTCTCTGCATGGCTCTCCAGATGCTAGCTACAGCAATAGTTTAAGTTAAGCCAATAAAATTCCATCAGAAAAGCTCAGTCCACCCTGCTTTCCAAACAGATCTGCCTCATACAGGGCCCTTCCCAACATTCAGTGAGTGGAAGAATCCTTTAGAAAGTGTCCAGTGTGACCCCTTGCCTGCCTCCCTTTTCTCGGTTTGCTTTGGTTCTTTTTGTATCTCTCCTGCTTAATATAGTAGCCTTCTCTCCGAGCTTTTACCTCTAGTCTCTCTCACCATATAATGCTTCCATTACTCTTCTGCCAAAGTTATTTTTTTCAGAAACAAGAATCCAAGCTTCTCAATTACTTCCTTAACGAACTTTGATGTGCCCCCAATACCTACAAGGAGAAAGCTAAAGGCTTCAACATGTTATGAAGTTCTCTCTCAATTCATTTTTCCCTTTTTATCTTGACACCAATATTCTACCAGCTTTGCTCTCTCCCCAAGATGACAGGCTTTGTCATGCCTCCTTGCATTTGGATATTCGGTTTCCTTTGTGACAATGCCTTTCTGACCCTGTTATGCTTGGTAGATTCTAACTTACCCTTTCAGAATCTACTCCAGTGTCACGAGCTCTGTTGCCTTACAACTGCCAAACCATCTGTCCCCTCATGCATTCCCCATGACTTCCTAAGGCAGGAGCTAAGCATGGAGGCCACGGGGGCAAATACCTCATATTACCCTGTATGGCCCTGGAGGATGGCTCGTTAGTCAAGGACGGATAAGATTCCTCAAGGGAGGAACAACCTAAGACAGGCACAGTCGCATAGGGCCAACAGGAGAGAGCTTGGGCTCTACAGAGAGGTGGGGCACAGTCCCTCACCCTTTCTGAGGTTAATCATCAACCCCCTGGCTGCCTTGTGTCCCACGCTGCTCCCAAGGTCACCTGAAAGAACAATATCGGTCATGTGCCAACAGGAATGATTTAGGTACTGAATCTACTCCTTGGGGCGGTTTCGGTACACTGAGTCCTTGGGGTTAAATGTTCTTATAGAAATACAATGCATGTTGAAACGCAGAAAAAAGGCAGCCCCCTAGGCAACGTTACTGACAGACCAGGGAATAACCAGTTTTACTTCCTTGTATGCTCACCAATAAAAGTTACACGATGACCTGATTCGGGGCTTTTTTCAGTCCATGAGGCTGGAGCCCCTTGACCCCGCTTGAAACTTATTTTTGGCTGCTGTGTTTCACCACCTTGTGCCGCCCTTCCCGTTCACCCACTGTCTGTGTCTTGAGGGATGCGACAGAGCTCTGATGGCTTTCTATCTCCTTTAGGCAAATAGTTTTTCTAGAGTTCTATTTTAGCATGTATCAGATGGTATTTTAACCATCAAACTATATAACTGACTCTCTCTTTAAATCATGAGTTCCTCAAGACTAGGTATGATGACCTTATACCCACATGATGGCTATGAACCCACAATACTGGATTCAGTTCCTGACATGGAAAAGGAATCCAATGTGTGCTTATTTGAGAACTGCAGGAATGACAGAATTAGTGGAGCTCTTATATAGGAATCTAGAGTCACAACATTTCATAAAACCTCTTGTTAGAACTTGACTAAGTAAGGTCAGGAAATGAATCAAAGTGATGTCTGTTATTTTGTTTAAAGAACATTTTCCCATAAACCTCTGCTGAGATTCAGTGGAAAATGACATCAATTTCCCTCATTTCAACTGTGGCCTAAATAATATTGCCAAAATCTTCTACTCTTAAAAATGAAAATTTGGTTTCCAGATTGCAAAATATCTCAAACCTTTGTCTCCTTTCACTATTACTAAATCAAGGTTGTATTTTATTTTCTACTCAAAATTTTATTTTAATGCAGGCATTCTTAGAGAAAACTCTTGTGTTAGCAAATTTGTGTTCAAGAAGCAAATTCTCCTTCATTGTAACTACAATTTATCTATTGAAATTATGTATAAAGCTTGCTGAAGAATGCACTTTTATAAGTACTGTGGTAGAATATATGTAGATATGTAGAGAGAGAGAAAGATTTAAATTGCACCTTATCTGTATACACTTCGGGTAAGGGATGTGATTCATAGACAATCTAAGGCACTTATTATAATAGAGTAACAACCTTCTTGGTTTACCCAAGATAAAGAGGGTTCCTTGGGTGTAGGACTTCCGATTTAAAACCAGAAAGGTCCCAAGCCAATCAGGAGGAGTGGTTTATTCAGTCACTTGAGTTTTCCACGTGCTTTCAAATTTTATATTGATTCCACATGCTGCCTCCTTGATTTAGATTTCATCCATAACACATTTTTCTACATTGTAAGTCATACTGTGTCAATTATTAAGACTTTCCAGAGTCTTAATAAAGAAATGAGAAAATTCTAACGTGCTATTTTAACTGAATTTTAAATTATGTGTAATTAGCATAGTTTGATTTCAGCTACAATCTTTTCAAACAAGTTCCAAGGCAATGTTCATAGCACTGGTCAAGGTTGAGTAGCAAGGTAGAAGCCTATTTGGTTTCCACAGTAATTAGAGAGATAATGAGGGTAAGGAGCAGTGTGATATAGTCAAGAGTCATCCTGATGGACTAGATATTACAATAAGAGACCTATTTGAAATTTCGGGAGAGTAATATGAGTATGAGGTAGTTATATGACAAGGTTAACCCCCTCCCCCACCCCAAAGGGTAAAGGATACCCAAGAACAGACTGGAAAACAACCTCAGGTAATCTGTGGTTGAAAAAAGTTTTGGGTATATAGAATACAGAGGCCACTTGCTTAAGCAAAACAAAACAGCAAGACAGAGCATATGGTACCCACAATTTGTGTAGAGAAGAACAAATCTGATCAAATGTGACAAAGATAAATCACAATGAATGGAGACAGATGCAGCTGGGCCAGCTTCTGGGGCTCTGAATGAAAGGGGAACTTACACAACTGAGGAGTAACATCTGCACACTGTAGGGAAGACCCAGAAACCATTAAGAGAAAGAGACACAGCATGGAGAAACTTGGAAGAGAAAAGGGAAATTAAGATGTTTTTCAGGTGGTGGCAAGAAAAAAAAAAGGCAAGGGAAAACAAAGTCATTATGGATGTTACTAGTCATCTTATTGGGGAATGTCACTCTTGCTGAGAACAGTAGACAGAGGAAGAAAGGCCATCTGAATCCACCGGGATGGAAAGAAGAAATGGGAGAAGTTATCTGGAGAAGTAATTACAGACAGAGGCTCTAGAAAGTGACATGGTGCATGCTGTTTTGAGCAAAAACATCCAAAGAAGTCGATGTAGGTATTGAGAAAGAATAGATCCTGAATTAAGGGAGAAATGTAGGAAGAAGAAAGTTATAAGAGAAAAAAAAAATCACATTCAAAGGGTGCCTTTACCAATTAAAAGTTGATTTTTTTTTTTTTTAGGATTCACTATTGAGAAGGAAAAAGATATCAGTTAAAGTTGACAAATTCTAACTCTATTAAAGACCCATAGAAAGAGATTGCATTACAAAAATTAAAAAAAAAAAATTTAAAGCTGGAAAGAATGACATAAGTAAAAAACATGGTAAAATAAAGTATCAGGGCAAATAGTAAAGACCAATGACCAACTGGTTGGAAAACACAATAGAGAAGAGAGTGAAGGAAATACGTCTGCCAAGTTGGTAAGTTCCCACTCATCTGTGACACAGACACCGTGGAGTATGTTTGACTCTTGGCCAGATGAGCAGCAATAGACCTCGTTCGCTCTTTGGGTTCGCCTCCCACGTTCTCGCCCTTACTCGCTTATTAGCAATATATGGTCCCACCTTCTTCCAAAAGATATTTGACGCTATGAAAGAAAACAAGAGCCAGTTAGTAGTGGAAGTGGTAAAAACAGATTTTTTTTCCAGGAATTATTGCAATAGTGGAAAAAAAGACTTCAGCATAGTACAGGACTCAAGTCCAAGTACAGTAAGGACAATGGGCACTTAACAGCCAAAGACCGGGTTGAAGAGATCGGTAGATGATACATTACTAAAGGGAGGCATCAAGGGGTGGGGGCAGGGGTGCTGGCGATTCTTCATAAACAGCTAACAAGATTCTTGCTGAAGGCAGGCCCAAATAAGCAGATATCATCTGGCGGGATAAGGGATTTTGTCAGGTATCAATAATAATCAGATATTGAGGATTGGGGATTGTTGCTTTGCTGACCTGAGAGGATTTTTGCTAAAACTGGCCTATGCAGGCCTGAGGACAGGGCCTACAGATGAGGCCTGGTGGAGAAAAGGGACTACAGGAGCCCCACAAAAATCTGGTCAAGGAGGGAGGCTGTGTCGAGCAGAGGCTCAACCCCACCTGCACTCTGCCTTCACTCCCCGGTCCTCCCAGCACTCAGCCTCACCATTTCCCTAAGAACTTGGCTCCTTTCATCACTGCCAACAAAAGACTTAGGCCTTTCTTGTGTCCTTCTTTCCTTGGGGTCCCTATAGAATGAATGATTGAGATTCTGATAAATGAATTTGCATATGAAAGTAATGCATAATAGTAGGTTGGTAAAACTAAGTAATATTTACATAGGGATACAGGACCAGAAAGAAGATAACTTCATTTTGAGGGTATTTTCAGCTATGTGTACTCTCTGGAAAGAAGGTCAATCTTCTGTGATAAAAAGAGAACTACAATGTTTAAACATCTAATTGGGCTTGGTACATATCCAATTCTGCCATTACTCAATGTTCTCAAATCGATTTCAGAGTTTAATCAGAGGAAGGGAGGGAAAATTATCCAAAAACCAATAACCACGAGTTATTATGAGTATAATATATTTTATTCAAGAAATCTTTGAGAAGTATAGAAAAGTAGAACAGAGATACCATTGTAATCATGTCAAGGACAAAAGAAAAAATGATCAAGCATGGAAAATAATTTTAAAAATAATAATTTTAGCAGAATATACACGTAGAAAGAGCTGGTCTCTTTCATAATAGTTATCATGGGAGATATCATACAGTAATGTTTCTATTGCTCAAGACATTTTTGAAAACCTTCCCGGAAACTTATCAGAATCAGTTCATAAGTCATAGAAGAAAATCGTTCCCATAAAATTACAGTCATTCACTACAGATTTGTACATTTTCACCACAGCATCTGATCTTTATTTTTAAAAACAAACAAATGAAAATACATATCGTTGAAAGTCATCTGCATGAACATAGATGAAGGGATTAACTTGGTGTGTTGAAATAAAAACGGAAGTAATATTGAATATAGTTTTCAATTGGAACTGCTTTAAAAATCAAATTTCCTGACCACTTACTGGTAGTGTTTTCTATTGGCAGTAGTTTTACAAGGAAGGAAAAAAAATAAAGCTTGCTTCATAATTTCTTTGTAATAAACAGGGTAATATATTCCCTTTGTGATTTCTCTGGGCATGGGAAGGAAATAGTTCTGCAAAAGATTAACTTAGAACAATATGTTAATACACTCACTGTTGTCAAAGCAGCAAGTTGTGTAGTAAACTAAATTTCTGGCAATTTTAGAGTCATTATTCAAAATGGAAATTGCAATGTGTTTCTCTCCCAGCTTGAGCAAGATGGAATCACTATGTAGGCATATCATTCTGAGGTCAGCTTTAGTAAAATGTGGGTATCGTGTTGCATTTTGATTGTTAAGTATTAACACAATATTTTTGTGTTCTTTCCTCCCAGTGTGAATCACACCACTTCGTATCAAATTATTTTCCTTTACAAGGGGAGGGTTGACTATAACTGCACGTGCAAACGATTCCATTTCTTTGTTACAGGTTTTTTAAATTACAAATTCTTGGACTGATTAGAAACTATGTATAATGAGGTCAAATTAAGAAAATGTTCATAAAAAAGGTTTTTTTTTTTCAACAGAGTCCTTTTAAATATTCGTACTAAATGACCTCCTTCTTTGCATTTTACACTTTCGAGCTCTGTGGTAATTGTTTTGGTTCAAGCCAAGAAGAAATGGTCACTAAGTTTTGAATAAAACTGCAGTCTTTGTCTTTCATCTACAAACACAGATTATATCCCATCCTGCCCAAGAAGTTTATAGTCTTTGAAAGAGAAAACAATGAGTATGTATATAATCTGTAGACATAAAAAAATGAATGCACCATCTTTGCAAGGAGGTAAAGGAGCCAATAAGATTCATTCATTCAACGGACACCAGCACAAGTAAGGTTTTGATCCTACACAACAAAGAGGTTAGATTCCACTTCATTTGAAAACCAGTAAGGGTTTTTAAGTAGTAAAAGGGCACACTAAGTTCAAAACAATGACTTTGACTGATAGCTGTAGAAATCCTTGAAGGAGAGTAAGACAGGGAACAGCAAAATCAGTTACTATCACAATAACTGGGGTGAAAGAAAATGGTTGTAAGCAATGAGAGGCTTGAACCGCTCCACGAGGAGCTAACAGAAAGTACTGGTAATTTGCAACCAGGCGAAGGAAAGTGTGAATATTCTAGGATAACTCTTCAATTTTTAATCCTGATTAATTGGGATGCATAATCGTGCTACTCATTGAAATGGAGATGATGGAGAGAGAGAAGCAGGTTGAAGAAAAAAATGAATTATGCCTTCTCAGTTGGCCATGTTTAGTCTGAAATGCTTACTAGACACCCAAAGGGAGATGTCCAGGAGGTAGCTGGGCATTCAAGTATGACATTTAGGGGAGGGGACAATTTAGAAACAGACCAATCAGAAGCACTGGCATATAATTGGCATTTTAAAACCATTTAATTTGATGAGCTCAACCAGGAAGAATAAAAGCAATAAGGAAACTCAAAACCTCTCACACCATTAAAGCTTGACTAGACAAGAAAGAACAAGCAAAAGGAAATGAGAGCATCCAGGGAAGATGAGGAAAAGCAGAACAGCATGGGGGTGTCAGAGAAACCTGGAAAGTGTTTCTCAAAGTAGGGCGCAGATGACAGTTTCCAGCGCTGCTGAAAGGGCAGGAATGAGATACTGTATGTGAACGCATCTAGTGCACTTCCAGGCACATAGTAGGTACTCAATAAATGCCATTTCCATCTACTTCCCACTTCTCTTCCGGGGGTAGTCACGTTTAGTGGTTAAGAGTGTAGTCATAAGAGCCAGCCTGCCTTAATTCAGATTCTTCCTCTGGCATTCCTAGCTGTGTGGCCTTACACAAGTCATTTCATTTTTCAAAAGTTCAGTTCCTATAAGTTTAAAGTGGGGGCCATGGCAGTGCCTACTTCACGGAGATGAAGCTAACATATTGCAGTCAACCAGTAAGGTTAATTACTATTTTATTTCTTACTCAATTTTTTCCATGTCATGTACTTTTTTTAATTATCTGGTAATAAACATGAATTACTTTTAAATTTCTATAATGAATACTGGACTGAGTGACTTAATAAATAATTGCATTTCCATAGCCAATGAGACAATGAACACAGCCTATCCTTCCTTCCCACATTGCAGGCACATCTCCCTTTAAAGAACATAGTTACTTTTTATTGACTGGGGTCCTGATTGTGTGTGGGCACAGTTCAAAACAAAACAAAACAGAACAAGAGATGTGGGGGAGTGGCACATGCAGAGATTAGTTAGTAATAGTCGAAAGGCATTTCCACCTGTAGGACCAAAGCAACAACAGGAAGGAAGGGTGTTACCAGGGTTCCCTGATCATTGAAAGTACAAAAGAGTGGTTATCTGGTAGGAAAAAGGGGTGCATTGAAAACCGGGGACAGACAGGGTGCTGAGCAAGGGAAGGAAAAGGGGAGAAATGGACAACTTCTCCTGTCTGCTTCGTATCTCAGTCCGCTGGACTACTGGCTGTTTCTAATCAGAAGCCAGTTGGCAAGGGAGCCGGGCTGAGGCAGTTTTCAGAAATCAGCCTTCCAAGGCCCAGATAGGGTAGAGGAGGATGGCACAGAGACCAAGGGGCAAAGGTAGAGCCACCGCATATGCTTTGCTATCCTCTAGTGTGAGGTTTCTGGCCAAGTCCCAGTAAGTGATGCCCAGATAAGGGGTGTCCTCCCATTTCAAGACCCTGCTTCTATTCTGATGGCCAATCCACAACCAACGCCCTCAGCTCCTAAGTCAAATTGCATATCATACATGTTTTCACAATAATCGACCCGTATGGAATCCCCTTAATACTTTGCTTCTAATTTTAAAATCTGTACACACACACACACACACACACCACATATATCAGTTGAAAGAATGTTTGTAAATTATAAAACTGAAAAGGCTTGATCTAAATTTTTCTAGAAAATAAAGCTACAAATTTTGTTTGTTTCCAAGATCTGGACCATATTCCTTGATTTGACTACTTTCCACAAGAATGCCTTCATTCCTCATTTTTACTGAAAATTTCTAAACTGTTGACACCACAGCTTTTAAAAAAGAAGCAGATGGACTTGTCCTCATGACTTCATTTCATGTTGAGGGTATAAATATTTAGAAAGACAAAAGATAGTGTCTATTTTTTTAGTGTTCATGAATAAAAGTATTTGCCCATGTCATTTTATCCATCCATTTATTGCTTACTTGTTGCTATTTAATAGGTGTATGGCTGTGATGGAAAATTCTTCAATCACCAGTCACTCTAAATAATTTGTAGTTAAGAAAAATAGAAAGGAAAGAATTGAGAAAAAAGAAACAGGCTTAGAGGTCAAGAATGTCAGGTTAGGGAAATTTATCATAATCATGACAAGATGAAAGAAAATCCTTTTCAATAAAAATAAATTCTCCTTATTAAAAAAAATTTATTTTTAATTTTACAGGCAAAAAAAAAAAATACGTATTTGGCATAGAGTAGTACTGGACTTTAGCCAGAGCAGAGTTAGTTCAGAACTTTTTCCTCCTTTAATCTGGGTAAATTCAAACGATGGCAAAATTAGTTTCCAATATCCCTTGAATTTCCATTGAGTTCTGTTGAGAAGGAACCTTGGAAGACAGTGACTCCACACTCTTAAATTTGAGACAGGGCAGCATAAAAAGCCTTGCTATTTAAATAACATCATAAAAACAGTTTGTGTCCTCTCTCCCTCCCTCTCTCTCTCTCTCTCTATCATATTTGAGATTCACAGACTTTAATCTGCAGATACAAAAATTCACTATCTTCCCAGTTAAAGTCATTTTATAAAATAATAGAACGCATTCACCTTCAAGTAATAAGCTGGTGTTTTACACCGTGTTATCATCTTCAAACAAGATCAAGTCTTACCCAGTTATTTTGTTTTGAACGAATATTCTACTATCACAAAATAGATAATAATTATAAAATGCATTTTTGTCAAACATAGAATCTGAAAAAAGCCAAAGACTTTTATGGCAAATCAATAAGTAGTTAGTATATAACAACTGAGTACAAAGTCTTGTTATCAAAATTAATAAAGGCAAATAGTTTATGTTACTATGTTTATTTATTTCTCAGTTTCTTTTCTTTTCATTCAAAAGTAATTTACCCAAAGTAATATTTGTGAAATGTAATTTGATCAAATTTATATCTTGGTGAGAATTATTATAGTTTGGCTGGTGCTTTGCTCATGTCAAGGAGAAAATAAGGTCATGTACTTCAGGATCCTACTTTCTATATCAAGTGTAGAACCATAATTACCAGGCAAGAAAAAGCTAAAGGAGTTCATTACCTCCAAACCAGTATTATAAGAAATGTTAAAGAAATTTCTTTAAGAAGAAGAAAAAAAATTAAAAATATGCACGATAAAATGCCAACAAGCACATATATATCAACCATTATTTTAAATGTAAATAGATTAAATGCTCCAATCAAAAGACAGAGTGGCAGGTATTGTGCTGAGTGGAGTTAAGTCAGAGCAAGACAGATGCCATGTGATTTAACCTATTAATATATATGAAATCTAAACAACAAAATAAACAAACAAAATAGAAACACACTCGTAGATACAGAGAACATTTTGATGGCTGCCAGATGGGAGGGGGTTGGGAGGACCTAAAAGGGGAAGGAATTAAGAAGCACAAATTGGTAGTTACAAAGGAGTCATGGGGATGTAATAAAGTATGGCATAGGGAAGACAGTGAATAATATTGTAATCACTGCATAGTGTCAGATGGGCACCAGATTTATTGAGATGATCACTTCATAAGTTATGCAAATATCTAACCACTATGCTTACACCTGAAACTAATACAATATTGTCTGTCAGCTGCAATTGAAAAATAAAAAAGGTATACTTAAAATCCCCCACACACACAAAAGAAAAGAAATAAAGAAAAAGAAAGAGAGAAAAGAGCCACTTAGCTCAAAGAGCTAAGTGATACGGGAAAGAGCACCATGACAACAGGAAACACATGTGCCTTAAATATTCATAGAGTAATAGGAACCCAAATATTCAGCAAGCTTTTATGGAGCACCTGAGATGTGAGCTAACACCACAGCAATATTGAGTCAGCCATAAGTAACTTGTATTTGGAAGCAACGTCTATAAAGTGACAGTCTGGTTTCCAAGATATTTTTAAAGTAATAACTCAGGTGTCGAATTCGTCTGTTGTATGCAAAATTTCTCCTTTAATCCTAAGAGCCACATAGCTCAATGTAATCAAGGTATGTACTTTTTTAAAAAATGCCAAGCTGGTTAAAATGTGTTGTGGCTCTGAGTGGAGGCTTGTCTAGAAAAAAGTCAGCTGTGTGTTCCTTCACTTGATGTGGAGGTCCCCAAGCCAATGAACAAATAAATGCAAATAATCTCAGCGAAATAAGTACAAATGCCATTTTAAGTATGCATTCAATTTCCAGGTGTGAATTACTTAAGAATATTGTGATGTTTTCTAATGCAATGTTATATAAACTGGGGTATATTTTAAGCTAAACATATAAGGATTTTTAAAAAAATTTTTGTGACTAGTATCAGAATATGTGTATTTTGCGAAATTTCTAGCTGTAGTCTTACAAACACAGTCATCAATTTTTCAAGAAAATAACAATGATTTTCTTGACCAAAAGTTTTTGTTTTTCCAAAATTATTCATTAATGATAATACCTTCTAGAAAATAATATTTTGAGTTAGTCTTTGTCACAAGACCTTTAGGGGAAAAAAATTACTGGCTACTATGTTTTCCTTATTAACTCTTTTAAAAGAAAATTAGAGTACCACAATATAAACTTATTTTTATTACATGTTTTTGACTTTGTTTTTCAGATGAGAACACTGGAATCTAGAATTATAGCCATTTCCCCAAAGCCACACAGCAAGGGAGGAGTATTCTGTATGAAAATGCTAATTTGTTTCAGTACACTGGGCAGTATATATTGTTGAATGCATAAATGTAATTTTATTGTGCAAAAACAGTATATTTGAAGTACATGAAGAGTATTATTGGTTACGAGAACCTTTGAATTCTAAGATACTAGGGAAAACCCCTGAAAGAGAGGAAACAATGAACTGTAGGCAAGGGGAATATTCTTTGAATTAATGGATTGGTAAGAAAGGAGTATGAGTCACTAAAAAATAGAAAAGTCACTCCAACGAGGTTTTTTATTGGTGTGTTTGTTTTGTTTTATTTGTTCACTTGTTTTGGTAGGAAAGCATGACAAAGTGCAAAGGATGATGGGCAGTGCTCTATGAAGAAATGGGGAAGTTTCCAAAAATCTCCAGTCAGTTAAATCCTACACAGCAAATTTGATGAATAGAGTAAGAAAACATGGCAGCGTTACTGGAGATTTCTACTGATAAAGGTAAGGAGAACCTGAACCTAGGTCCGTTCAATAAATAAAAGCAGTACCATCTCACTGTAATACAATTTGTGAATGAAATAATTACAAGTACCAGGGTATCTGGGAACCTGTCAAAACACAAAAATTTACATTTGACTGATAATTTGTATGGGTGGTGAAAAGTCTCAATCACAGTAACGTTTATAGTGAGTAGCATGTGGTGTAGGTGGAGGACTTCCAAACAATGTGGTGAAGAGGCAGGTAGCAATGGGGCCAGTTAAAGCCTGTCACTAAACCACCTGAACGATAGGGTGGTGGTGTCCAATTCCCAAGCTAGGGCTGCGGTAAAGAGAATATCTACAAGATGTTGATTGCAGGCCACCAGTGGAGCACCAAGCAATTTTGGGGTGACTGCCTGAATAATAAAAAAAATAGCTAGTTGACTGTGACACTTGGAGAAAATGAAGAGCCTTGTCCTGAAAATGTCTGCCCAGGCCTGACCTAGATGTGCATAACATCTGGATTTAGGTGTGCCTGAATGAATGACACAGTTACACAGCAAGGCCTGGGGAGTGCCAAATCTGAGAAGTTGCATGTTCCTGATGCTGTATCCTGATAGGCTACAAAAGATGTGATTTTCTTCATCTGCCAGCTGATAAGAATTACATCTACTTCTTTTATAGAAGGAGCAATTGTTTAATCTACCTACTCGTATAAGCTCTGTCAACCCCCAAGAGTTCAGAGTGTTGACAGAACATTAAGCACAGATCAACCCAATATAAGGGACGTCTATAAGCCTTCCTCTTAGCTGAGAATTCTCAAGAGAAACCCATGTTAAAACACAAATATAATTCCATCTGAATTCAAAGAAAATCTGAAAATTAGACTTAGAAAGAATGTTGACATGTGCAAGGCCCAACTTACTTGATGATTCCTTGGCAGATGTCAGAAGAAATTAGCAAGTTAGTATAAAACAATCTCTACCCTGGGTTAGTAATAGGTTTTTAAAAAGCACTGGATTTGGTGTTAAAAGACATGGATTTCAGTCTGAGGATACCCTTCCCCCGCCACATCTGTGTTATTTTGGGCAAGTCATTAAGCCCCTCAGAAAAAGCTCCCATCTCTTAATCTGCATAATTATTCTGATAATTTGTGTTTTGTGAGTTCAAACAGTTGGTGGAGTTCATTCCTATCCTGACTGGACTCTAGAAACATGGTTTCCTCCTGCCCAGTTCATTACCACAGAGTACCTGAGTCTTTTAACTACCTGGTGCGATGTCTGTCACACAGCAGGTGCGCCATGGACACTGTGAAATCTAATCAAATAATGCACATGAGAGGAAACAAATAAGGTACTCACAAAGATTTACTGAACACTGGAAAGTAGAGAACATTAGAGAAGGTAAAAAAAAGAGGGAGGGACCAGGGAGAGAGGGTGTAAAAGACATAAGCCTGACTGCAAACGTGCTTACAGACCCACGCACATGATGAGACAAATGCTTTTAGTTATTATGCACTGAATTGGCCTATCACACTGTGTACCTGGCCTTGTGTTGCAGTCTCTTTACACTCTCTACAGCTAATAATCTGTAACAGTACTAGCCAATGGAACGTTCTACGTGTGCCCTGTTCAATACAGTAGCCACAAACCACATAGTCAAACATGTGTTGCTTGAAATGCAGTTAGTGTTAACTGAGCAACTAGATTTTTAATTTTATTTAATTTTAATTAATTTAAACTGCCATAGTGACATGGAGTTCATGGCTACTGTATTGGACAGCACAGACCTATCATGTACATGGTTAATAGTCCTGCGTGCAGCTCAGGAGCACTTCTGAGCTAGCAGAGTCACTCAAAATAATATGTGCCTGAAAATAAGAATCATTGTAAAAAAAATTGTTTTACACTGTCTGAGATTTTGTTTTCTAGACCTTGTGACTTAGAGCATCTCTTTGGCAGATCATGGCATTTTTTTCACCAGAAGTAGAAACAGAATTTAGGTGTATTCCACTGAACACACTCCTTCATCTTTCTGGGACTCAGTTTCCTCATATGTAAAATGAAGTGGTGGGACCTCATGGGACCACTCTTAAAATTCTGTTCAGCTGCAGGGATTGGGTGCAAATGTCCATGAATTGCTGGGAAGACCCTGCGTGTTTAGTTTTAAGTCTCATCTGTTTATTCCTGTCTCATCACCAGAATCTCTCCAACGTGTTTTCTTTTCCCTCTCTGCCTCTCACTCTTTCTTGTCTGTTTGTGGTTCAAAAGATTTCTCCTGTCTGAATGATTCATCATTCTGGATTCGTGTTGTCAGAAAGGTTTGTTTAGATGGAGTCCAGACATACTTGTGTGTTGCTTATGCATACTAATCAAGAAGAACAACTTCAAATGGACCAAGGTTATCTACAAAAAAGAATGAGAACTGCAGTCAAAGGCCAGAAGAGAAGACCATTATAAAGTAAACTTGGGATAAAGAGCTCCAAAGTTTAAATCAAACTAAGACGGGAAACGTGTTTCTTCTTTCACAAAATCAGACTCATTCTTATCAGAGGGGTCTTTGAGCACACAGGCAATCGCAGCCGCAGAAATGCAGATTTCTGACGTGGCTGCTTGGAGCTATCTTACAAAAACAACTCTGAATGTTCACTGCGGTCCCTCTGGCTCCCCTGGTTCTGTGCACCCTGGGAAAGAAAAAGACGACACAAGCGCCACCTTTTGGACAATCCAGTAATAGCAGTAAAGAGGCCAGATTTTAAAAACTCTCAAAAGGAAAAATGAAGTGGTAGATGGCATTTAAATCAGATTATAATGGTTAGAAGTTGTATCCCACAGAGATCTATAAACCACTTGAATTTAAAGTATTAATGTAAGTAAAGGCTGAATGAGAACCTGGACTTAATTTTCCTCATTTGTTTTTCAAATGGCAGTAAGTAAAGTATCTGATTTTGTTTTAAAGCAATATTGGAAATAACCATGAGAATAAAATGCCACCCCAAAATCCCGATGTCACGATTTTCTTTTAGCCTCGAACACGAATACAAATCTACTGGAAGTACTGATTATCTGTTCCCAGTTACTCTGTGCTAGCTAAGAAAATCCTTAGCTTTAAATAGTGCCCTGTATTTAGTATTTAAGATGGAAAACCAGAGAGATAAATCCCATTATTTTGTAGAGGAGAAAATTCTTATTCATTTAATCCAAAACTAGGAAAGAGTGCTGCCAGGAATATAAGTCGCTTGGACTTGGAAAGTCAAAAGGCTTTTGAGATCCTACAAAATGTGGTAGAAGATGTAGGCGTGGTAATTGTTTAATATGCATGAACATCTTTTACATGTCCCAGGCATCGTGAGTATGCCCTCTACTCTCACAATCACCTCTGGGCGAAACATTCTACAACGAAACCATGAGGAAGGCTGACCTTTAATATGCCTCAGGGATGAAAGTAGGGGGATGTCTGAATTTCATTTCAAGCCACGTTGAGAAACTCACAAATCGGACTGTGAAGTAGTTCTCATTGGACTGACATACTGAAATCATAAGGATAAAACAACCTCTTCATGGAATGTCTTTCATTAGTTTCTCTCTCTCAGGAATCTTTCCAACATAATCAATTAAAGGCAAATTTGATAAATGATTGATTGCTTCCATATTTCTGCATTCATTCTTCCAACATATTTTGTTTGTGCAAATATCTACACATACAAATTGAGTGTGTGTTTTTTTTATGTTTAACTTAAGTTGTACTCTAAATCAGATTCTACATCTTTCTCAAAATAAAGTATCATAAAAACTTTTGGTACTTTAAAGTAGGAAATTAAAGTTGCCTTTGTAAGTAACAGCATACAATTTTGAAGAATAATCTTCACTGAATATAGATATACTAGACCGACTTTTGTATAGCACTTCCCCACCCCCTCCATCTTATGTATTTTAACAGAATTATTTGCCTTGAAAATAAATACGTGAAAGAATGATTACTAAAACAGCAATTTATGTTTTACGTTCTGCCAACATGGGAATGTGAGAGCTGGAGTTAAAATTCCTCCGCACGCCCTGCTGTGGTTGTCACTCATAGCTCTCTCTCTGTCCCAAACCTCAAAATAGCTTACAATGCCACGTACCATATGTGGAGTAATAACTAGGCTTAACAGGGTGCTTTCTGTTGGACAATTTCTTTGGCATAGACAAAGCCGTAAAAATCCAGCTTTTTACACCAAGTTCTCCAGCTTTCTTTCACATGCTTTAAAGATCATAGCTAAAATATCACTTGACAACTTGGCATATCCAGAGCTGGCTAA
The DNA here is from genome assembly GCA_004026885.1 of Lyroderma lyra. Taxonomy (NCBI): domain Eukaryota; kingdom Metazoa; phylum Chordata; class Mammalia; order Chiroptera; family Megadermatidae; genus Lyroderma; species Lyroderma lyra. The sequence goes on along the minus strand of PVJL010003709.1, from coordinate 24,493 downwards.
TGGACACCTTTAAAGCTGGAGAATTCTGCATACTTCTTTGCTTTTCAGGACATCTACCAGAATTTAAATCAATAGTACACATCCACACTTTGAACGCTGAATGCAAAATGAAGGCAGACATTTTAATAGCATCCCTCAGAGCTGATTTTTGCAAAAATCATTTGGAACTTCAAATGGAAAGTAATCATGAAAACCTTCCAAAAGATTTAAAATTTCAATGAGCTTTTGGAGCTCAGAGACAATATCATATTATTTTCCTAATTAGAATCCCTATATCTGGTCTTCCTTTATGGGTGCATAAATCTCTGTAATTTGGACACACACACACACACACACACACACACACACACACTCCCTTTGGGGTTGTTTTTAATTTGTACCCCAAACAACCACAAACCAGATACATCTACAACACGTTTCCTCAGATTCTGCCACATGGCAGTATAAAGTACACAGGAATGATCAGAAATGACAATAAAAAGGATTTGAATATTTATTGAGTAACATCAGGATGGCTTCAACTCAGCGTTTGGAGGTCTAGAAAAGGGTTTGGGTCTCAACAGTTTTCACTCTAGACACACACACACAAGGCATATTTGTTCACATAAGCAAGTCTAAGAGACGGTCCTGCAGGACTTCAAGACTGACAGCACCCTGAATAAGTAAAAGCTACTTGTAATTATTTGATAAATTCATTTTCTCTAAACCGTAAGTTTTACCACATCCTTGCTTTGTTTGATATATGTTTAATTAAAAATTCATAGGGGACATTGGGAGAAAAAAAAGGAAATATGGATAGCACATTAAATCTATATGTCCAGAATATTCCTGATAGTTTTCAGCTCAGCTTACAAACTAGTCTATTTGGTAGTTAATTTTATATACTTTAGCCCACATATCGAGGGTGTCAAAAAATGTATAAACATTTTAAGAGATGCTATCTATGTATTACTTTTCGAAGTTGAAATGAATTACAGTAGCAACGTGTAGTATGACGTTCGCTCAAAAGATGGCATTAATCAAATGAGTGCTAGCATCACCGTGTACAGGCAGGACAGTCAAAGAAACGGCAGAAGCACAGTTGTCATTCGAGGAGTGCAAGACCATTTTGAAGTGGTATTTGAAATTCAAGAACATTGTTTGAGTTTCTCCCACATTCTCCCTTGACTTCTCCCTATGGGGGACATTGAAGGATGATGTGCACCATGGAAAACCAGCTACACTGGCGGTACTTCAGGAAGAAATTGAAATGGCATGTGCAGTGTACAAGTGGATACTTTGGTCAACATTGCTCAAGCAGTAGTTTGCCATCATCAGAAGTGTCTGGACACTGATAGTAACCACTTTGAGCACCTCTTGTCATTGCAAAAGTCAAAAGTGACTTGTATTCATCTTTTGTTGCCGGTAAATACTGAGTATTACAATTTTAATCCAGTTTTTTTCCTTTCTTAAAATGTGTGTACCTTTTTTGGCACCCTCTGTATGTTTCAGTATTAAGGTAAGCAGGCATCCAAACATCTTATTTAAAGTTCATTTTTAAAATTATTTTTCCTGTTTAATAAAAACCAAGAAGGACTTGATTATGTACATGCACATGTGCATTTGTGTGCATGTGTGTGTCTGGTGTGTATTATGTGTGTGTATGCACAATCTGAGGCCTCATTTTTTTATTTGCTCCATTGTGTGTGGGAGGAATGGGCTTTACATAGTCTGGTGGCCCAGTTAGAGAATGTTACAAACTCGATGCATGTAATTAAAAATTGTTTATACTCAACAGGGAAATTATTAAAATCCAGATGTTCATTGTCTATTTACACTTTTACAAAATTCAAAAAATAATATCTTGTTACTTAATATAGTGGGAGAACATAGTTATGAAATCAAAGAGTTTGGTGTTTGAACCTTATTTGTAATATTTTGTGTAATATCTGAGATCGTGTGATCTTGGGAAGTTATTAAGCTCCGAAAGCCCCATTTTTAAAGTGAGAAAAACCTGACCCCATGGGCAGTGAAGAGGATTTAGTGTGGCTACCAAGACACATCTTTTAGAGGCCTTGAAGTTCCTGTACTTTTTCCACAGGGAACACTTAATAAATATTAATTTTACTTATTTTGAAAGTCCAGTACCTTGCACTGAAACCACCCTAATGTTGAAATGGAAATGAAGACATTTCCTTTAGAAAGGTTTTCTTGTTGCTTTTTGTAAACATACTTCCTTCCTCTCAATGCTTTGCAAAAAGGCCCTTCTTCTAGGAGGCCCTTGGATAAACTCCACTCAGCTGTGATCACCCCACGCATCCTGGTATACAGTTAATCAGTGTAATATCCTCAAAAGAACAACTCAATTCTAAGTTTCTGCCAATCAGAGTTTATATCAGCAGCTGGGCAGGAGCCTTTCCTTTCATTCATTCATTCACTCATTCATTCATCATTCAACCAGTCTTCTATTGACCGAATACTCAGGTGTGAATGTGTAAGAGTACTGGCTTTCTCCAGGAACACTGGAGTAGAGCAAAGGATGCAAGTGCACGTAATTGTTTTACCCAATCCCTCAAAATCTTGAGCAGTGTCCTCTATTCACTTCACATGCTTGCATATAAACTACGTATCAAAGGTGCAGAGGACGGTAATCCCCGTAGCTATAAGGTATGTCAACACTTATGAAGAGCTGTTAGCACATTTGATTTTGACAACCCCGTGAGGCCATTATTCTCAACTCAGAAACCTCCAGAAGTATGTCTGGGATGATTAGAAGTAAAGCTGGCCTCAATGTGAATGCCTCAAATGTGATTTCCTATGAAGGTGCTATATCCAATTTTGTGTTTGTCATTTTAAATTTTATTCCTTAAAGAGCTTTTCAATAGTTACGTGTTTCAAGACATTGAAACCTGTCCATACTATGTTTGCCTCTAAGGGACCTGTGCTTCTTTTTGTTTTGTTTCGTTTCACTGTATTATGAAACTATTGCTTTTAGCAATAGTCCCTAAACTACCCAAACTAGTGGTTCTCAACTATAGTAAACATAATAGTTACCTTGTGAAAAGTTTTAAAATTTTATTCCCAAGTTTCCATCCTACAGAGCTTCTGTTTCAGAAGTCTACCTGAGTAATATACACCATATAAAGCATATATGATATGCATACGACATGTGATATATTATATGATGTGTATGATATGTATAATATATGGTTACATCCATATATTATATAACATATTTATACAATATATCTTATATTGTATTCACATATGTATGTGTGTGTATCCTGTATATCTGTATTTCAGTTAAGTCTTCTAGCCTAAGATCACATGCTGAGAATCAAATACATGCCAATAATTTAAAAACTGAAAGTAACTTTAGAATGTATCTCTAGCGACATTCATTTTAAGATAAGCTAAACTTTTTGCTCCTATTTTGGGTGGCTTCCAATTAAAAAATGATAACAACTCCAAGGGAATAGAGAGGTGGTAGAAGGCTCAGATTGGTCAAACACTCTTTCAAAGCAGCCCTTTGAGCTGCCATTTGGGGATATTCATTATATTCATATCAACCCTGCCACAGACACAGCGAACCACTTCGAGCACCTGGATAATGACTTCACTACCACACTTCAGTTCCACCTGCACACACAGTAAAAATGACTTCATATAGATCGGTCCAAAGTGAAACGTAAATGGCTTCCACATCTTTGCTTCATAAATTCTACCTAAATACAGCACCTACAGTCCGGCTGCTCACTCACCTTGTTTCTCTTTAACTCCTGTCTCAACTTTAACCTTTGTTCCTTCCTGCCAACTATCTGGTTCTGTCTCCTTCCAACAATCCCCAGCCACCTGGTTTCCCACTCCGCCGTCCCATTAGCCGTAAAGCAGGCACTGCAGAGCCGTTATCCGAACCTTCAGAGATGCCATCTGCTGCCTAGTATTGTCTATGAATCATCCAACATTATGAATGGTACCTTTGGTGTGTCCAATCTCTGAGAGACTGGACCAGATAACTGAACTTCTTAATTATCATCATGGCTTGGAGGTCTACAACATTCAAATATTATTTGGCCTGTAAGGGCAGTGGCTTTCAAAATAGTACAATATGCTCCTTTTTCCTTATCCCTTCCCACTATCTAACCAAAATTCAGTCCTGAATCAAAGATCCTGGCAGATACCACCCACTTAAAGTTAGGATAAGAATCATCACTTCTCAGCCTTTTGGCTAAGATCAAGTGAAGTTAGGGTAAGAATCAACTAAGAGCTGTAATGCAGCTGAGACTCAAAACGAATCATTTAGAGATTCTGGATATAATTGAATGATGAGTCTTAGAAAATACATACAACTATAGAATTAAAGGTAATCATTGTACTCAGCAAGGATTTATTTAAAGGAGTGAAAAGAAAGCTGTTTCTCTGCCCTTTCTTTTACTAAATAACAAATATTTCTTTAGTTCCTACCATTTAGTACTATTATTTTAATAATAATTACAAGTTTATAGTATATTTAATATAAACATTTAATCCCAAATACTAATAATTATTACCAAAAATACATATTAAAATCATTGAAATATCTGTATGAAATACAAAACTGATCGACTGATTTAAATGTGTATTTTATATATACACAATCACTTCCTTTATTCTAAAGGATTTATATATGCAAAATTTTTCAAATAATATAAGACCTCATCGTGTGTATTATTTTATGAAGTAACTCTTAACAGGATGATGTAAATAGTTCTGAAACCAAAATATAATTACATACTACTCTCAACAACACAACAATATGTATAATTAACTACTTAAACTTGACAGAATAACCCAGTACCACCACCTGCTGTTTGAAACAGAAAATTCAATTTAGTGAGTTCAATTTAGAGCTAAGGAAATAAGAGCTCAAAATGAGGTGCCATTGTACACCACCACAAGGAGAAAGTATGATTATCATCAGTATCTCTCAGATCTGAAGGTTTTTAAATCATGGATTTTCGAGCATATGTGCAGATTTTTAAATATACTGATATGAAAAATAAAAGAGCTAAGTGTAACAAAACAAGGAAAGCAAGTTCAATAAGTTAAGCATTTTCCAACTCAGTACTCCATTGTACTATAAAGTGAATTTGATTTCTACCACCGACTCTCACTCTTATTGATTACTCTTGATAACCATCCATATGTATTCCTCTGCGTATTTATTGGTGCTAACAGCTATATTATCACTGCATGCAGATGAAAAATATGGCCTTTTCAATTTCAATTGAATTTGAATTCCAACCCTCCTACTTGTTAGCTTTAAGTTTCACCTATTTATATACTAATACCTCCCTGAAAACCCTGCTACAGATGTTAAAAATCAGGCTGTCAACATGGACCTTATGGGGTAGTCATGTCCAGCCTGTGGCCTAGGACAGCTTTGAATGTAGCCCAACACAAATTCTTAAAACATTATGAGATTCTTTTTTGTAATTTTTTTTTTTAGCTCATCAGCTGTTGTTAGTGTTAGTATATTTTATGCCTGGCCCAAGACAATTCTTCTTCCGATGTGGCCCAGGGAAATGAAAAGATTAGTTAGATTAAGTCTCTTAAAACCCATCGTTGCAGGGTTTTATGTAAAGCTCTGGGGGTGCTTTTGGCACTGGATAAACGGTATCTTTGGTTATAGTCTTTTATTCCAGTTTTCATTCATAAGAAAATTCTAAAGAGCGAGATCTCTTCTACACTTTAAAGTAAAAGTCTGTTAACACTTCTATTTCTGCACTGTGTTGCCACATGCTTAGGTTAAATTGACTTAATTTATTTACTGTGTAATCTTTTGAGTTCCCCTTGGCAGCTCAGTGGAACACTCTCTCTAAAATCCCAAATTTGGGAATTTCAAATTATACCAGACCGGCAACAGATGTCAGAGATATCATGAAAAGACCTAAGTTGTAGCTTTCAAATACATTAAAGCATGGGACCTGAATCAGACACTCAATCGACCTTATAAAACATCAAATTTGTGGTAGACAAGCCTTACAGTCTCAGCCTACAAGCTATTGGGCATTATATTTGGACCAGGAGAATAAGAGAGGAGTACAAGCCTGCGTTGGTGAATACATCTGGATTCGTCTGATGATGTGGGGTCACTCTGGAAAGCATAAATACGTCCCTCATGGACAAGCCTCCAACAGATTTTAAACAAGGAACTTTTTATCCTGTGTTCTAATCCAATGTACAGTAGTGATATTTTAAAAACTTCATGAATACTTAGTTATTCTTACAGAAATAACTGTGAGTAGAGCCATCACTGAATCTTCTGTAGAAATTCAATTAGGTGAGAAAAATGAAATAGGTTTAAACCATGGAGCTCTTCTGTTCTACATACAATGATGGAATGGATGGAAAAAAAAGTAAATAGATGAATGGATGGATAGATGCATGGTTAGACAGAAGGAGAGACCTCAGTAAAGAAGTTTACCAGGGTAGAAAGAAAAGCTCTTCCTTACACTAGAATTCCAAGCAATAAAACTCAAAGGAACGATAGCAATAGAAAATCACTATTTGGAAACCATTCTAGTAATAACCGTTTCAGGTAAGAATCATCTGTAGCTTTGTGGATAAAAGTATACTGAGAAGCAGGATGATTATTGATCTCAAATTAACTCTCAACAAGATAGTTACTAATTATAGAGGGGAAAATGGTAACTTTACATTGTAGAAAATTGGAAGATACCATTTTTATCAAATGTCCCCTAATGGTACATACACACATTATGCATTAAAAAAGACACATCGCTTCTGTGGTATTCCCATCACAACTGCATAACTGGAATCTAATAATATGGAAACATTAAACAAACCCAACTGAGGAACATTTTATAAAATAACTATCCTGTATTATTAAAAAATACCTTTCATAAAAAATAAAGAAAATCATGGATCTGTTTCAGATATAAGGAAGAGAAACAGACACAACTACAGACAATATGGGATCCTGGAATGGTTAAGAACATTAGTGACACACATGGTTGAATTTTAGTATGGCTTCTAGATTAGATACTAGAATTATTAATGTCAGTTTCTTTATTTTATTTATCATAATATGGTTAAGTAACAGAAGATGTATACTGATATATTTAAATGTGAAGGGTACCATGACTGCAACTTGCTCTCAAATATTTAAGAAATATTTGTAGAAGGGTCTGACAATTAAATTCATGAACTTGTCCTAGAAAAAGTGCTACATCCTCATGGCTGAATATCACTACAATCACCTTCAAAGTCCTCCCCTTGGGAAGCTTTGCACCAATGCCTGTGCCTAGTCCACCCTTCAAAGAAATTTTGGAACTCTTTCTGGAATGGCCATCAGAACTGTCATCATATTACCCTTGATTTTCTGAATGTCATAAAAATGTCTTCCTTTCAACATTTCCTTTATCTTCTGGTAAAGAAAAAAGTCATTGGGGGCCACATCAGGTGAGTAGGGAGGGTGTTCCCATACAACTATTTGTTTACTGGCTAAAAACTCCCTCACAGACAGTGCTGTGTGAGCTGGGGCATTGTCGCGATGCAAGAGCCCTGAGTTGGTGAAAAGTTTAGGTTGTTTTTGTCTAACTTTTTCATGCAGCCTTTTCAGCACTTCCAAATAGTAAACTTGGTTGACTGTTCGTCTAGTTGGTACAAATTCATAATGAACAATCCCTCTGATATAAAAAACAAAACAAAACATTAGCAACATTGTTTTGACTCTTGACTCTTGACTCGGACGGACAGAAGTTTGATAATGAATACCACTCAGCAAGACACTGTTGGCACAAACACAGCTGTGAGACACAGATATGCCAAGCTGATGCCACCTTACCTCACTGTTTGTACAGTGCTGCCAATGTTAGTGCATGGTGGCAAGTTTGCAAACTTAATTGTCAGGCCTTGTAGCTATAGTTATATTTTTATCTATATTTGCCTCTATATCCATAGCCATACCCTTGGCGGGGAGAGAGAGAGAAAGAGAGAGAGAGGTTTGGGCATATGGAAATTTTCTGTACTAATTTTTCAACTTCCTTGGACAGCCAAAATTACTTCAAAATTAAAAATCAAAAAAGATAAAAGAAGAAGGACAACGAGAAAAAGAAGGAGGAAGGTGGAGGAGTGGTGTGCGATGGCCAACCTTGTCAGAAGAATGGATGCCAAAATCCTCATTCCTAGCTGCCCCGTAATCTCTGTCAGAGAAGCATAAATTTATGGAATGAGGGTAATTTAGACAGAAATGAGGAATAAAGAACCAAGAAGTAGAGTTTGGGATAAACTGCACATCTAATTGAATGCATTTCCTGTACCAAAAGCTCCATTTGAAGCAGCAGCAGGTTGGCTTTTGCTCACTCTAGTTCATCCAGTTCCAATACAATGCCTGCACATAGGAAATGCTTGATGAATATGTGTTAAAGGAATAATGTATAATACTTCAGTATTTGTTCGGCTCTAAGTCTCATCTTTTGTAACTGTCCTAATGCCTTCCTAAAATCTGTCCTCTAAACTTGTAGGGATTGTAAATATATAATTATTCATCTTGACTAGTCCTTTAAAAAAGGAAACCAAATCGTGCGAGACAGCAAAAATGAAATCTGAGTATTACTTAACAATGAAACATGAGTATCTCTTTGTTGGCTCATACTAAGAAGAATGCTTTTGGTTAACTTAACATTCTTTTCCCCTTTGTGAGCAACTGTAAACTTCCTTGAACATTGATTCAACATTAATAACTTTAAACAGCTGGCAAAGAATTGTGGCAAAAATAAGATGGTTGGTAGAGTACAGCATCATATTTCAAACCAAAATCCAAAGTCTCAGCAGTATTGAGTTTTTTTGGAATGTGAATTGTGAAATTTGAAATTACCAGAGTAATTAGATGTGCTAGAGAAGTTTAAGGGAGTTGCAATAAAATGACACGTATGAGGCCTGATAACTAAGTTTGTGAACTTGCCACCATGAACTTACATTGGCAACACTGTACAAACAACTCGGCAAGGTATATCTGTGTCTCATAGCTGTTTTTGTATTAGTGTGTAGTGGTGTCTTGCTGAGTGGTGTTCATTATCATTGCGTGTTTGTGTGTGCCGTCACGAGAATGTCGAATCTTGAACTAAAGCAACGAACAAATATTAAATGTCCTGGTAAACTTGGTAAGAGTGGAAGTGAAATCAGAGACATGTTAGTCCAACTTTATGGGGATAATGCCATGAAGAAAATGGCAGTTCACAAATGGACTAAATGTTTTTCTGAGTGAGAGAAAGCATCACTGATAAAGAGAGGTCAGGGGAGCCAGTAACAAGCAGAACTGATGAAACCATTGCAAAAATTAATCGGATCATGCATCTAAATCATTGGCTGACTGTGAGAAGCACAGTAGACCAAGTAAACATCGATAGAGAAACAGTTAGAAAAATCTTCACTGAAAATCTTGACGTGAGAAAGGTGTGGGCAAAAATGGTCCCAGAGGAGCTCACCAATGAACAAAAGCAAAGGAGAGTCAAAGTTTGCCAAGACCTTTTGAAAAGGCGAGATGATGTTTTGGGCCGCGTTATCACTGGTGATGAAATATGGGTGTACCAATACGACCATGACACTGAGCGTCAAAGTGCACAGTGGAAGTCAGCCAATTTTCTACAACCAGTGAAGTCCCGTCAGTCCAAACCAATGTTGCTAATGTTTTTCTGATATCAGAGGGATTGTTCATTATGAATTTGTATCCACTAGACAATCCAGTTTACTATCTGGAACTGTTGAAAAGGTTGTGTGAAAAAGTGAGATGAAAACAACCTGAACTTTTTGCCAACAACTCATGGCTCTTGCCATGCACCAGCTCACATGGCACTGTCTGTGACGGAGTATTTAGCCAGTAAAGAAATAGCTGTATTGGAACACCCTCCCTACTCACCTGATCTGACCCCAATGACTTTCTTCTTTGCCCGAAGATAAAGGAAATATTGAAAGAAAGGTATTTTGATGACATTCAGGACATTAAGGGTAATGATGACGACTCTGATGACCATTCCAGAAAAAGAGTTCCAAAATTTCTTTGAAGGATGAACGAGGCACTGGCATCATAGCTTGCCAAGGGGAGTCCTTTGAAGGTGACCATCGAAGTGATATTCAGTAAGGAGGTATGTAGCACTTTTTCTAGTATGAGTTCACAAACTTGATTGTCAGCCCTAAACAAACAAGTTGAGGGAAAATGTGTGGCAAAAAATGTCTCAAAAAATCTGTCTCACTAATTTTATCTCCACTCTTGGAAGCACAGTCTCAGAACAGATGGACCCAAACAAGACACATCATAATTAAAATGGGAAAGGTAAAAGACAGACAGAATCCTAACAGCAGCAAGAGAAAAGCAGTTGGGTACCTACAAGGGAGCTCCCATAAGATTGTCAGCTGATTTCTCCATAGAAACTTTGCAGGCCAGAAGAGAAGGGCACAAAATATTCAAAGTAAAGAAAAGCAAGGAATTATAACCAAGATAACTCTACCCAGCAATGCTTTCATGTAGAATTGATGGACAGATAAAAAACTTTTCAGACAAGAAAAAGCTGAAGGAGTTCATCACAACATAATCAGTATTTTAAGAATGTTAAAGGGACTTCTTTTAGAAGAGGAAGATAAAAAATATGAATAATAAAGTAGTAATAATACATATCTATCAACAATTACTCTAAATTTAAATGGATTAAATGCTCCAATCAAAAGACAGAGGGTGGTTGAATAGAGAAGAAAAAAGACCCTTACACATGCTGCCTGGAAGAGACTCACTTCGGATCGAAAGACACACAGACTGAAAGTAAAGGGATGGAAAACGATATTTCATGCAGATAGGAACAAACAGAAATGCTGGGGTAGCAACACTTATAATAGGATCCAGTAATTCCACTGCTGGGTATTTATCTGAAGAAACCCAAACCACTACTTTGAAGGTAGATATGCATCCACATGTTCATTGTACATTATTCATAATAGGCCAGATGTGGAGCCAACCTGGGTGTCCATGAATGGGTGAATGGATAAAGAAGAGATGGCACAGATACACAACGGAGTATCACTGAGCCATAAAAAAGAATGAAATTTTGCCATCGGCAACTATATGAATAGAACTAGATGGTATTGTGCTGAGTGGACCACGTCAGACAGAGAAAGACAAATGCCATGTGATTTAACTTATGTAGGAAATCTAAACAACAAAATAAATAAACAAAACAAAAGCAAACAAAGAACAGTTTGTAGATACAAAGAACATTTTGATGGTTGTCAGATGGGAGAGGGGTTGGGAATGTGGTTAGAAATGGGGAAGGGATTAAGAAGTACAAATTGGTTGTTACAAAATAGTCATGGGGACGTAAAGTAAAGCATAGGGAAGATAGTCAATAATGTTGTAATAACTGCATGGTGTCAGATGGGCACTAGATTATTGGGATGATCACCTCGTAAGTTATACAAATGTCTAATTACTATGTTGTACACCTGAAACTAATATGATATTGTGTGTCAACTGTAATTGAAAAATAAAAAATTATTTCAAAAAAAGAAAAATAGTTATTTTAGATTCTGGACGCCCCAGCAGTTTCTTTGCCTTCTTACTGCAGAGAATTTAGGTTTCCAGGGGATTTATGGATCAAGAAAAATAATACATTTTTTCCACATTATAGATTATTTCTATCACTAAATATAACTTAATGCCAATATCTGCAATATTCATCTCTATTACAAAAGGCCCAATAAACACTGGAGTTGAAAAGATCTGTAGATTCTTCAGATTTCTAATTTTTAGTTGGCAAGTCACAAAAGGTTAACTTTTGTCAAAGATGCTGATATTTCACAGAATTGGAATGAACTTTAACTGTGCCTTGACGGTATGAATATAAGTAGAAAAAAGATATTTTTTCTTATATTTTGTTGTAACAGTGACTTAAATATACATTATTAATTTATATTTCAATCAAAGTCTTTATCTTAACATGGGGAAAACAGTGCAGCCACAAGTTTTCTATTATACAGTTGGTGTTATAGTTGTTTTCTTTTCTTTTCTTTTCCCCACAGTTCCTCTAAATACTTTTTTCTTATTGCTCCTATAGGGTTATTTTAAATACGTACTTTACCTCTCCCTTTCACATAGGCCATTTTTATTCTATTCTAGGTATTTCTCAGTGCACCAGCCTTCCAGATCTTAGTTAGGCTTTTTTCAGATCCTCAGATTGTCATATAACTGAGTTGTAAGACAGTCTTGAAGGCTAAATCACATTCAAAACCTGAGCTATGTTTTAGTTTAACTGATAAATATGTTCTAAAACCCCTCAATTAAAGTAATAAACCATTTAATCAGCAATGGCCTAGAAGGCATTTGGGAACATTAATAAACCTAGGAGAAATAGGTCACCACGGGTCCTGATTAGCTTTTGGAGGGCCATTTGCCCCGACCATCTCCCCAAATCCCTTGACATCTTTCAGAATACTATGCATTTCCCAGAGGTGAGAACATTCCCCAATGTGGTGTAAAAATGGCAAGATAATCCTACTAAATTGTATAATGACTATGAGTTGCAGCATTCCAGAAGAGAATCTCAGTGGGATTAAAGGTGCTTCTCTTTTGCGTTGTCTTAAAGAACACACACATATGTACACTTTTCTGGGCACAGGATCAATTTCAGTTTCTACAAAGAAAGTAATTGCAACTGCAAATCATGCTCAGTGATGACTAAAGACCTGCAGAGAGACCAATGTAAGAATATGAAACAGACATGTTAGAAAGCTAAAAGAAAAAGAATTTCACTCAAAATATTTTTCACTACTATGAATATATTCATACATATATGATACGTTCAAAAATAATAGAAACATATCTAAAAAGATGTAAAATAAACCAAAAGATCTAAAATAAATTGAAACTCTTAGATATAAAACTATTCAAAATTAAGCAAAAAATATAGTTCATTTTCTAATCAGAGGCAAATGGTGAATACATCTGAGATATAGACTGTAAGAAATTAAAATCCATTGAACTGATTTTGGCAAAACAGCATTTGGAAAACTGGCGCATGAGCTATTTTACCCTCCATCTTGACTCCTAGGGCTTGGACCCCAGCTGGCAGAGAAGTGACGTTATAGTGAAGGAGCAGCTGGAAGCACAGGCGGTCCTTTAGCAAGTCGGGTTTCTTGGATCAAGTCCTACAGCCTATTTCTGAAATCGCCGACTTTGCAGACTGGAGCAAATGGAAAGATGCCAATGTGTTGACAACCCATTCTGTGCATTGTGTATAAAATGTAACCCACGTAGTGCTCACAACAGCCTCTAACCGAGGATTCATCACTCCCGTCTGAGGAGGGAGGAGATGACGATGGAGAGAGATCAGATCATTTGTCCTAAATCCTCCAGCAACCAAGTGACAGAACCAAGAGTCACCCTCGGATCTACGCCATTTGGAAGTCAGCCATCTTTCTCTCAAATCTGACTGCTTTGCGTTTCATAAAGACTTGGGTGTTCAGTACCTTGGAAGACTGATCTTGAAGATCAGGATGCCTGTGAGATGGGAAAGACGGAACAACATTCTAAGAGGGAAGAGGAGGAGGCTAGGTTAGTTCCTGTGAGTGGGCTGTGGACAGTGGGTATTTATGTGGCCCCAAGTCAGGCCTGGTTTTGCATCTGTCTCCATCAGGTCTTATGTTTACTGGCTGGTTACCTGCACGCCTTGTCTTGCCTATTGATTACACTCAATGACAACTCGGAGGCTAAAATCAAAGACCAAATCTTCCCTTTTTTCTGAAGACCCTGGGGTGGGGGTGGGGTGCACAGTAGTCAGGTAAAGCTGGACAGAAGACTGAAACTTTGAGAAGGCCCAATCACACAGAAAGAAATAACATGTACTTTCCTTTTAAAGAAATAGGGTGGGCCATCTATCTAGTTTTCATGTGCATGACCTTCCCTTCCACGTTCTTTCATGAAAAAATGATATGAGTGGCAGAGTCCCTGTGATTGTGGGGTGATCTGTGCTGGTAGATTCCCCACTCTGTGTGCACTGTGGAATAGGATCTTGTAGCACAGGGCACCCCTCTGGGAAGGAAAATGAAGAAATCCTGGAGTCTGGCCAGCTCGCTAGTATCCTTGACGAGGTATTTATCATATGTGTTGTTTGCTGATTCACCAGTCCCCCAAATCTATTCCAAGTCATCACTCTCCAATGCGCAAATTTAGCCAGCTTCAGGGGCTAGTCTCACTTAGACAAGATAAGGTAATTGCTGATATTCATTGTAAATCACTTTATAATTACCAAGGTTCTGTGGCGTATATACCTAATTTTATTTTTCATAATATCTCATGAAGAAATACTATATTATTATTTTCCAGTTTTCAAGATGAGGAAACTGAGGACCAAAATTGTCACATCTCCTATTGCAACACAACACTGATGAATTTGGGGCCAGAATCTGTCTTTTCACTACTAGACTGACATACGCTAATATGAACTAGGAGAGTGTTTACATAAATCCTTTATTTTTTTAAAATGGCCATTTCCACAGTATTGGGAACTTTTGGGTTCCTGTTATGTTTCAGCATAATTTCAAAACAAATGTAAATGGCAATAGGATCTGATGAATGGAAAAAGACATCATAGAACCTTGAATAGAATTCTTTCCAGTTAAAAAATGCATGTAACCAGAACACAGTCTTGGAAGCTACTGTCAGTAGGAAGTTTGAAGACAAAGTTGATCTAATTAGGAAAGTGTGAAGAAAATACCCAGAAAAAAAAATCATATGCCATGTAATACCTGGAGGTAAATAAAGGAAGCCACCTTAGTGTTTAGAAATGAGAAGATCAAACTGACATGAGTGGCATCAGTATATTCACCACTTTAACACGCAGAACAGATGTCTAGCCTATGCTGGCTTGGAACAGAGGTAGACCGAGGAACATGGACAAGGGCCTAGAACTTAGTAAAATGTCAATCAATACCATTGAGTGAATGAATCGGTGGAATGATTGCCACAGACACAGTTGAGGAAGGAGAACAGGAAGTACTGTCCCCAAACACAGATCTCATCCTGTGCCATCCTACAATTTACTCCTTAACTAAAAAATTTTTTTCCATTTTCCTCCAGCTCAGGGATCCATCAGTCTCAGTTAGCCCTGCATACACTGAAGAAAGTTCTAGTTGGAATAGTGGATTTAGGCATGTGACGGTGTGGTAAAAATGGAGTTGAGAGAAGGTATTTGCTGAGAGAAGTACAATATCAGATCTGCAGTCATAACAGCTGCCACTATTTCCCTGCATGCCAGTAGCTTTTCCTCTACCAACTCATCTAATTTGCACAATTCTGAGAGGTGGATACTTCCATCTCCAATTTACTTATCAAAAATCAAGACGGGAGTACCATGTAGAAGAGGCAGCAGAGCTGAACCTCTAACTCATGCCTGTCTGAATTCAGTGCTTACTGCTATCTTCATTAAACCACGCTCAGACCATGGGAATAACCCAACGCCTTATTTTTGCACGTGAGTAATAAGAGGCAATTCGACTGATGCCTGAAGATCACAAAGCAGTTACGGATCCAGGTACCCTAAATCCATTTCGGTTAATTATACATTATACCAAAGCTAGCCTTTGGCTTATTATTTGAAGATAATTTTTAAAAGCATGTATCATACACACAGAATGAGCATGCTTAATACAACTGCTAACTTCCTAAGTGAGAGGTGGGTGAGCTGCCGCTGGAGAGCCCTTGCCTCGGATACCCTGTCATCAGATGTAATGGCTGCTATTACCATAACAATCCTGGTGGACCCCAGCGCTGGAGAATTTGTTATCCCTCGTCTAGTTTCCTAGACCTGAACCATCCGTTTCAGAAGACTGCAATCCACATGCGTATCTTAAATTTTCTCTCCATGTTAATAAAACAAAGGTAAGGATTTGAGGCTCTTAAACTAATCAAGATCACAACACTAAACTGAATCACATGCAATGTTTTCCTTCTTTGTTTCTATTTTTTGTTTGTTTGGTTTTTTGTTTTTGTTTTTTAAATGTGGGTAGCTCCCTGGCTGGGAATCGAACTCAGGGCGCAGCGTTGACAGCGCTGAAGCCTAGCCACTACACCACCAGGGAACACCCTCCTTCTTTGTTTCTAAAGCTATAGTATTATAGTAAAAGGCATCTACAACTGTGTATAAGATAACCCTATCCAGCATCTAAATCCATCCAGAATGTAAAATCCAATAGCTTTAAAAGTTTTCTTCAAACTACCTAATTGCAACGTGTTTTTGGTTCTCACAAATTTCCTAGTATAAATTTGATCTCAACAAGGTAGACATTTTTATTTATTTAGAGGGAAAAAATCATTTTCTGATTAGTTATTTGAATAATTTTGACAAAACTCCTGTCAAAATAATCTTAAAACAAAAAAATGGTTTTGAATACTGACTTGGGGTCTTCCAATTTAAAATAAAAAGGAAAAACTGAAACTGGCATATGCTTAGAAGCACTAATTATAGACTTGGGCCACAGACTAGTCCACAGAAAGCAATTGAACATTCTTTCCTTTGAAATAACAAAATAATGGCATTTACAGACCATAGTCACAGTGAAAAATTGAAACAACAAGAAAGTAGGAAGAAATTCCAAGGTTAATGCCAAAATGCCAAGACAAAATGCAAAGAATGATAATGGTTCTTTTCTCTTCAAAGATTAATTTTCCAGTTCTTCTGGGAATAAGTGTGCAGTGCATTAAACTCGGGCAATGCCATACTTAGCCACACCTAAAGTTTGCTGAGAACAACAATTACAAAATCCTCAGTGGTAGTTATTCTTGAATGTCTGCTGTCAAATTTCATTACTTACCAACTCAGAGTGAGGATACTGCTATTAGCTGCTGAAATGAAAATGTTTTCTAGTTCTAGAAAACAACTATGAAATCTCAGACCTTCGGAACGCAAATAAATGACACTCATGGAGATCAAACACAGACTATCTTTGTCCTTGTCAGTTGGAACAGGTAGAAGTCCTTAGCTGGCTTTGCAAAGATGGTGGAATGATGTCCTTCACATTTGCTTTCTTGTATGCTGGGAATGTGTTACCTTTAGAGTCACCTGTGTCTTAAGAGTGTCCCTACTGAATTCAAATACTCCTGAATCCATCTTAAGGGAAACAGGCAAAAATCTCCCATTCTATGCTGATTCTGTTAGCAAATACAGAAGCCTAGACAATTGATTGAGAAAGATTTTGAGAAGAAGTTTAGACTTAGTGTGTAACATCCTGATGATGACATGATCTGTCCATTGGTTGATGGCCGGGGCAAGGGGGAGAGGACATAGAGAGAGCTTGGTGGAGGACGAGAGTAGCAAAGGCACTTACAATGCTCATTTTCCAGCTCTGTTTTAAATAATTCCTAGTTGGTAAGTAACAAAAGTCAAGCGCAAAAGATAAGTTGTCAAGTCTAGCTTTATCGATTAACGTCCCCAAAGAAACATATCTTTATATTTACGATGCTAATGACAACAGAAAATACTCATCTAATAGACAATGATGTAACATTTGCATATCTTGACTTGACCTCTGGTCAAGATGGCAGAGTAGGTAAAAACAGTGCTTGCTTCCTCCCATGACCATATCAAAATTACAAGTCAACAAATAAAGCCAAAATGGGATACTGAGAATCTTTGAGAATCTTTGTCTTCTAGACACTGGCTCTTTGCTCTACCCAATCTCTGTCCTTCAGTTTAATGTTTTCTATCTTGAGGCCATTTGAAAGAATTAGCCTCGAAGATAGAGACGGTTATAAACGATCTCTACAACTGGTTTTTATATTAAAAGTACCACTCTATGTTGGGGGAGGATGTTTGATTAGATTTATTCCTCTCATTTTAGTTTGTGATATTGTGATAAAACATCTGTTGTTGTCAGTTCTTTCACATTTCATGTTATGGGACTCTCAGTCAATTTTATATTACAAGGCATGGACAAAAAGACTTCTTATTTTCTTCCATCTTTGTTTCCAGAAATGTATCCTTCAGCTTAGGAATAAATGAAGATAGATGATAGATAGATAGATAGAGACAGATGTATATGAGGGTTGTTCAGAAAATATCCAGCCATAAATGCCTCTATTTTTCATATTACATAGCTGGATACTTTCCAGACAGCCTAAATACACACACACACACACACACACACACACACACACACACATTATATACTACATACATATATTATATATGTGTATGTATGTATGTATAGTAAATGAGGTCAGACAATTAATTTCACAAACTCACCCTAGAAAAAGTACTGCACACCTCACTGCTGAATATCACTACAGTCACCTTCGAAGCACTCCCCTTCAGAAGCTGTGCACCGACGCCAGTGCCTAGCCCACCCTTCAAAGCAATTTTGGAACACTTTTTCCAGAATTGCCATCAGGGCTGTCATCATGCCCAAAATCCGACAATGAAGTTCTCAAACTTGCTACCATGTACTTATATCATGATACCTTACCGAGTTATTTGTACAGTGCTGCCAACATAAGTGCTTGGTCAGTGACCTTGGTAGTGACCTTAGCAAACTTCCTTAAGTTCTCTGAGCCTCCCTTTCATTATCTGTAAAAGGGGCATAATAACCCTTATTATGTAATGTTGTCACGGGAATTTAACGAATTAAGTAGTAGAGTGCTGAGCTCAGTCCCTGGCAGCTAGCAATCAAGAAATAATAGCAGTCGTTATTACTACTATTTTCCTGAGACCTAGCACAGGGCCTGCCATATAGAAATTCAGTAAGTGTATGTTAAATATCTGAGTCTGACTGTGAACTCTTACAGAAGAGTGACTATCTCTCTTCCACCCCTGTCATGTCAATTTACTCCTAGTACATGCTTAGCACACCCAAAATGTGTTATCTGAGAGTTTAAAAGAACAAGCCGGGTGTCTGCAGTAATGAAGCTGAGACTCTGATGAGGCCCTACAGTCCTTAATTTTTTTTCACAGTTGGTGAGGCTGCCCTGGCATGGATATACTGGTTTCAGTCATCTAAATGAGTCCTTTCCTTACCTGTGTTCTAGCAATCGCCTCAGGTTGACTGTTCCTCTAGGTTGCGCTTATACAGTCTAGATGGCTGGCGTCCTACAGCATTTTCTCCGTAAGGAAAACCCAGTAAGTCACATTTGGGAAAGGGGATGCTGAATTCTCAATTATAACAGAATATCTACCTTTCAAAAGCTGCTGACTGCGGGAAATTGCCCCGGGCGCTGAGTCCTCAGCTGCTGGGGCGGCGACCTGGGCACTGAGTTAAGCTGCATCGCCATCTAGTGGTCATAGCATGTAGTGCCCAGAGGCAGAGTTTCTAATGTGTGTGCGAGTGAGGCGGCTTCCTAAGTGAGAATACATAAGGTAACTGAATAAAAACCACCACCACCACAAATGAACCGGACTTGGTGCTACAAAGAGTTGACTGCAGAACTACCTTCCCACAGTAGGTGCTGTGTCCCTCAATAGCGTGCAGTGGTGAATCAGGGCCGCGGTGGAATGTTTGCGTTTTCTTTGAGTAGCTATACAACCTACTGTGAACCTGAGTGCTTTTACCTTTAAAGTGAGGGTGTTAAAGTTGCTGTATCAACTGAATGCTAGGTAATGTGAAAGGGCTTTGTAAACAATAAATTATTTAAAAGAAGTCTAAGTTAACATATGTTTTAACATTTTTGGTGTGGAAATACCAACTGCATTTGCAGCTGAAAGCTACTTATTCAGGCCCAGCTCCGGTGGTCTTGACGTCATCGTCATAGGAAGGGAAGACACGAAGATTAAGAACACACACTTTACCTTTGGGAAAAAAAATCAATGTTTAATAATGAAGACAGGAATTAATATGTTCAGTGTGTTGTGATACCCGTTCTACAGACTGGAACCAACTTTAGTGCTTGCACATAAAAAAATGAGTGTTTGGCTCCGCCAATTGGGGTGGAGAAGAGTTGCAGAGACAGGAAAAGCTTCATCTAGAAAAAAATAAACTCCAATGAACTCTCCAAGAAATACTCGTGGGACACCAGAGAAATAGGGGAGGACAGCTGGGAGGAGAAAATTCTAGATGCAGAATGCTAAAACCCTGAAAAGAACTATAAAAAAGAACAATATCTTCCTACAGTTAAGAAAAATAATTCCAGTTCTGGCACATATGTCCCCCGAACTCATGGCTGTCGTTAATAACAAATGACAAATTAGTCTGGTTTGGAACCAGTATTTCATAACGAAATTTGATGTTTTGTCTGCCGTTATGAAAACTACATTGTGGAATATCATATCACCTACAGAATCAATAGAAAACAATAGGAATTGAATGGTTTCATGAAATCTCATTGAGAATAATGATTCCATTGATTTCTATATTGCATATTTGTCCTTCAGTTCTATGTATCAACAACTGTTAAGAGTTTTCTTCTATCTCCTTCTCATAGTACTGAGTATTTGAAAAAAATACCTTAATATCTTAGAAATCATGCTTTCTCTTTTTTAATCCCTCTGGTTCCTTCTCACTGTCATCTGACACTCAGAGAACTGTGTTTTAGAGAGCTTGATTGACAGCTATCTATCCACACATCCTTCATTCCAAATGGTTCCCTTCCCGGCCATCTCAGAACAAGGAGTGTTCATTAGTTGTTCAAAACATAGTGGCAAGGACAACCCTGTCACAAAGACATTGTCATGTACAGTGCAAATCCAAAATTACATTCTTTCAGAGTGTTTCCCTATGTCTCTGCTTGTCAAGGAGAACAGAAACACTTAGGAGTTTTTTTAGTCAAATAACAAAGCAACAAAATAATCAAAAAAGAACTTTCCTTTGGTTAAGGGAATAGGAACCTTCCAAAAGGCACAAAAACTGTGTTTTAAGAACGTGTGAGATTCTCTCCTTTACTTGCCCACCGCAAACAGTAGTATCGTTTTCAAAAACTTGCCTTTGACTCTTCTCCTTTCTTGAATGAGTGCCGCAGCTGTACTCTGATAACTAGGAAGCCAACCAAATCTCCTATAGAAGCCACAAAACCCAAGGAAAGCATCCCATTCTCTTTGGCTCAGGGATCCAAACACAGAGGTGATCACAGATATTTTTTCAGATGGAGTGATTTCTCCTTGTTGGGACACCCGAATGCCCAGCTGTTTCTCCCTACAGAGGTTGGCAGAATCGGCAGAAGGGGCAAGTTCAAGCCTTCAGCCCCGGGGCAATGGGCAGCTCAAGGTGTTATTTGTGTTCTTTCAGAGCTCTGCCCTAAATAATTATGTCGCTAAATAGTCTTAATGCTACAAAATAATCTTCTCTGTTAATTAATGAACACTGACAGTGGTCAAAAAAATAATTAGGAGCATTCTCTAAGACTGAGAGGATCCCACAGGGTAAATACGTAAACTGTTGGTCTTGGTTTGGTGCTCATTAGTCATACATATTTGATAATAATAACTTCTCAGGATCAGCCTTGATCATTGTTTGCTCTCAAAGACACTGTCCAAAGCCACGTGACCTCAGGGTACTGTATACTGGTCTATTCCAGTGAAATTCTTTGGTGTAGGAAGGTCTCAATATATCTGTATTTTGTCATCTATATTTCTATGCACCATCATGATAGTAGGTGCCTGGGGGCTACTGGATAGAGAAATTGAGAAAAATTACTACATTAAAAGTACAAACCACAGACTTAATTTTATAATATTTGTAACAGTTAAATATTGATAATGACGATCAAGTATTTAAACATTAAATAAAAAAACTACTTAAAAAGAATCATGATTAAAGACAATGCACCTACTTTTACTCAGTCAATAACTAAATTGATCTAACAGTCTGACTACAGATGTATAGATGTTTGAGAAAGTTCTAGAAATGTCACAAATCGATTGTCTTGAAACCGTGCGTAATGACTGGTAGAAGAGCAGTTTGGGGGAAAGGTTCATAGACACAACCCAGCACGTTCCCCCGGAGGTATGCGTACACCACGTAATGAGACCAGGAATGATGTCACTGGGTCACTGGAGTTTCCTTTTTTTTTTTTTTTTTAAACCATTCAGGAAGATCCTGATTTGCTCCTGGTTTCTGCTTCAAAGTGGCTGACAGAGTAGTCATGTGTCTCTTTTCCAATTTCAGTTAGCTTTAAAAACGTGTTCTAGAAAGGCTGACCAGATGTCCTGTTTTAAATGGGACAGAAAATAACAGTACTGTCCTATTTCAAATGGTACTTCTGGTCAGTCTACTGACCCTTTGAATTTAGCCCAGTGAGACTAGGCTGACCATACGTACCGTCTGAAACAGGACAGTACCATTGTCTTCTGTCTCATTAAAATGGAACATCTAGTCAGCTTGGTTCTAGAACTCTAACTTTCTCAGCTCTGACACTGCAGACCACACAGGAGACAATGCAGCAATGTCCGGGTGAAGTGTCAGGTCCTGCCAGGAGAGGACAGAGAGTGGCTCTCTACTGAGCACTTATGGGTGAAAGAAAAGGAACTGCTGGTAGGACCCCCCCTCCCCACATTCTAGAACATCATGGGAGAGTCAGGGGCAGGAGCTAAGAAACTTCATTAGGGTGGGAGTGGATTTACACACACACACACACACACACACACACACACACACACGCAGGAAGACTTAGAAGGAAAACTAGGCTCGTTGAGAGAGCTGGACGGGGATATTAACAGCTTTCCGGGGAGAACACAGGAGTTTTTGTCTCTAATGCTCCAGGTATGTAATGATGGAACCGAGCAAAGGTGGGAGATGGGTGTGAGGTCTGTCGAGAGGTGCCCTGGGCCCCCCTGTGCGGAGGCCAGATCTCAAATCCCACTGCAGAAGCTCTCACCTGTGAGACAAGGCAGGGAAAATGAGGACCAATGGAGGGAGGAAAAGCAACTGCAGGAGAGGGCTTCCTGCCACAGGAATGGATCTGGGAAGTCAGTCACGAGATAGGCCCGAGCAGGTCAGTAACTGAAAGTAAGCACGCAAGCTGCTTGGGTCACAAGAACTCCAAACGAAGCAGGTTATGATGGGGAGTCACGTCCTCAGGCCTAGATGGTAGATTCATCTTTACCTTCAGCAAGCTGTATCTGTTGTTTTGTGCATCTAGGATAATATACTTAAAATGTCAGAATGATCTCTCTTCTAGCCCTCCAGAGATAAAGACTCTGGTACCAGGATGAAACAACCCCAACATTCCTAATTGTTATCTTTTACCCGCATACCTCTGTAAACAATGTATGCTAAATGGTCACTGTCTTGTAAATATTTAGAAGAAATATGTATCTCTTTGTTTTTAGGCTGACCAGATGTACTGTTTGAAATGAGACAGAAAACAATGATACTGCCCCATTTCAAACGGTACATCTGGGAACCTAGTGACACCTTGAATTTAGCCCAGTGAGACGAGGCTGTCTACACATACCATTTGAAATAGGACAGTATCGTTGTTTTCTGTACCGTTTCAAACTGGATGTCTTGTCAACCTATCCTTTTTTTTTTTTTTTTATCCAATCCTACAGACTTCCCTGCTTTACTTCCTCTTACCTCCTTAATCTACCACCAGACATCTAGCTTTTCTTTCTCCTAGCACTGGGGGACAACTTAGTTAGAAAATGTTCCCCCATAGAGTAGAAGAGAAGACAGAAAGGATAGAGATAAAAGGAGTGATGATTTGGGGTTTTGCTTATAAGAGCGGATACGAAGGGGCAAGAATTAAACGTGACACAGAACAGAGCCACCCGTGAAAGACATTGCTTTCAGCCCATGGGGTGTAGGGGAATCAACGCAGCATATGGCCAACCGCCCAGTAAAGACCATATACAGAGCTGGCCCTGGGCCCATACTAACTGTCCTTTGCCTTAGCAATGGGGGAGGGCTTCTCTTTGCAAGAGCTAGAGGCAGAAAGAGCTCCTGCACCCTAAGATTGGTATGCTAGGCAAGCTTTTGGAGTGAGCGTCCCCCTTACCCACCTACTTCTCTACCTGCCCCATCACGTTTGACTCTGAACTGCCTCTTCCTCTCTTCCCTGACCCTGTGGTGCTTCCTTCGACCACACTGCTGTCTCCACTGTCTCAAACACTCCTGTCACCTTTCTGTTTGCCCCTGCCATTACTTCCTGTAAACAAACACACACACACATGTTATAGTGACAATCGTCCTTCACATCTCAGCTGAAGCAGCACAGGCTTGGGAAACCCTTTTTGCACTCTTAAGAGCAGTTAAGTTCTTTTTTTTTTTTTTTTAATTCATTTTTATTGTTAGACTTATTGGGGTGACATCTGTTATCAAGGATTACATAGGTTTCAGGCATACAATTCTACAGTGCATTGTCAACTTGATGTATAATAAGGTCACCACCTAATGTGACCTCTCTCCCCATCACCTTATATTTAGCTTCCCCGCCTCCTCTCCCACCCCCTCCCCTTTCTCCCCTCCCTAACCCACTCGTCCCCAAATAAACATTAAACTATTGATTGTGTCCATGGGTTATTTGTTTGTTCATTTCTTTTTT